>BPLS01022124.1:0-67360 GCA_019656275.1 Rhododendron kiyosumense
AATGATCAATCACTCTACAGTTACAACTCCAATCACATTTCCTTCATGTACATACACGTGGGGCCTACACACAATTAAGAGTGTGAGTTCAACATATATGTGATGTGATTGTGGTTGATTGTTGTGTACGCTTATATTGCAAAACAATTTGGAGAATAATAAACGCATGCACACAAACACACACACGCTTACAATAGAGGTGAGTTTCACACATTGAACCTCAAACACAAAAAACACTTACACACTCTAACAATAGAGGTGGCTCCCATACACTGAACCTATAGGGGTGGGTTTTCACACACTGGAGGTCTAGAGTTTGTATGGGACTCACCCCTATTGTGTGTGAGTGTTTGTAAGAGTTTGTATGTGTTTATCTACTTATTGGACGAGCTAAGCTCAAGCAGAATCACCCGATGATCAGTTCTAACGTTCATCTAGACCTCTTTCATAAAAAAGAAATTATTTAAAATAATCATTTGAAAAAATATAACTAAACCACTCCAAAGCGGCCTTAAGTTATTATTACAAAACGAGAGTATTATTACACTATTTACAAAAGAAACAACAACCGACATATTCCAGGATAGGAACAGCTCCATTTCTATTCTCCATTATCTGTGGAAAAATAATAATTTTCATAGGCTGAACACTTGTGTGAGATACAAATACTAGAACTACATGCTTTTACCATGGATGTCCGCAAGTAAAATCAATTCACCGAAAGTAAATAAATTCCATCTGACCAATTCCCATAAGGACCGATACGGTCTAGTAGAGATATGGTGACATAAATATTTAAATTTTAAATCATTTATAACAAGAAGATTTTGGAATTCAGCACATACGGATGTCTGGGCTACCATGGTCGGAGAATGTTTGAAAATTTGGAGTTGAAGCGGGTGATTGAAAATTTGCATTTTGTTGGTGCCAAGGTTTAATACTTGCCAAAAAAAAAAGAAGTTTTAAAATATAGTGGTAACGGTATAGGTATAGCAGTAATGGGAGTATCGAATGATACGTACTGAGAATCGGGTGCAACAGTCATGAATTTTTTAAAGTTATTCTTACAGCCAAAACACTTAAAGCGGCTGCAGTGGCCGTGTAGCATGCAAAAAGTTAGATTAAGAACAACACATAGCGAGAACCGGTTGATATGGGTGTGAATTTTGGATAGTACCGGTGCAACGGGGTGTAGTAGTGGTATCGGAGGTAAAAAAAAACCCGCTGATATGCTATGCAACGGCCGGCCGGTTTTTAAGTCCATGTGGTGCCTTGCCAACTTTTTCCATTTGGTTGTTACTTGTTAGCCTCGCACATGAGTGGTTTTGG
The DNA here is from genome assembly GCA_019656275.1 of Rhododendron kiyosumense. Lineage (NCBI taxonomy): Eukaryota > Viridiplantae > Streptophyta > Magnoliopsida > Ericales > Ericaceae > Rhododendron > Rhododendron kiyosumense. Next base: position 1,330 of record BPLS01022124.1, read on the forward strand.
GGTCAGTGGCAAGATAGTTGGGATAGAATAAGGCTTATTTGCGGTTCATATTTGGACTGCAGAAGTGTGGTTGGAGTGTTCACAATCGTCAGATGGTGTTTTTAACGGACAAGATCTAAAAAAAAAATTCTGGGAAAAAGTTAACTTTTCCTCATAAAAGTATTTTAAAGTTTGGACTGTTTGATGCAAAAATGAACGGCTATGATTGGACTGCAGGGACTCTCTACAGTCCAACTGTAGAGAATCCGCCTCCGGATAGAATAAGTCTCTTGACGACTTTATTAAAAAAAAAAAAAAAAGGTCTCTTGACATCTTTACGATCATGCCTCTGGATAGAATTTTCTTCTCTATTTTCTCTAAGTATGCAACCCAAATATTATTCTTCATATCAACTCCAATATATTCTCCAAAAGGATCCACAAATTGATCACCCCATCCAATTTCACCACCTTCAAGCATGGTAAAAACTTCTTTTTGCAATATTTTTTGATTTTTTCTTTTGTAATTTTCTCCACCGGTTCTTCGTAAAAAACTAGCGGTCAACTCCAATCCACAATTGGATCTGGAATAATACTTGATGTGAATGGTCACTCAATGCTAGCTTCATCCACCATTGTCCTCCCCCTCGACTGATGGTTACCAGCCAAAGATTTGGTGATAGAAAACATCATTTGACACCTCTTGATCCTCTTTCGAAAACCGAGGTTGAACCGGACAACGACGAGGTGGGTTCCCCCAACAGCCATGGTAGCCATCTGATCGGTTAGGACCCTAATTGCATCCATCACTGATAAGCACCCAATAATGCATATTCTTGATACTTAAGTCCTTAATTTTATCGTATTTATGTTCATAAAGTTTGTATTTTATTTGATATTGCACGTAAGATAAGTTTTTGTGTGTTTTAGGTAATTCGTCGCGTTTGAACGCCAATGAATGCTCCAGGTGCAACCAAGTACTCAAGGCCACGTGCCACTCCGTTGTGGTGCTCAAAAAGATTGTTTGGAGGTTGTTCGGGAAGCTTAAAGGTCAAGGGAATTGAAGGAGATATGAGGATTTTACCAAAGTATTCATTCTATGACCAATTGAGGGTAGAATTGTCATATCTTTTGACGTACAAATGATCTTGGATTCAAACTACTTGGATTAGAAAGTAGATTTAATAAGCTTTCCAATTGTCCAAAGAACACCATAATCCAAGTTCGGGAGTGTTTGGAGCAAGCTCACAAAATTCAGCTAAGCAAAATCTGTCTTAACAGATAGGTATCGATACCAGTGTAAAAAGGTATCAATACCAGTCACCTTAAATCACCCCCGAAACTGGACAGGCCGCTACGTATCGATACCTTTTGATATAGGTATCGATACCAATGGCTTCTGGGCATATTTTTGCCATAGTTTTCAACCTTCCATTAGTGGAAACTTTTTACTTTTGGTTTGTTTTTGGAATATTTTGTAGAGAGAGAAGTAAATGTGTATATATAGCTCTCTCTTTCATAAATATCTATCTATCTACTTTATGTTCTAGATTAGTTTTTCTCCATAGCTCGCTACAAGAAATTACACAATTGCCGACTAACATTCCCGACTAAATAAAATTTAGTCGCCAACAGTCGAACCATTACCGACTAAACTTGTTTTAATCGGTAAATGTAAATTCTAACACCGACTAAATAAATTTTAGTCGGGAAATATTAATAATTTCCGACTAAAACCATATTTAGTCGGGGAATATTTATTTTTCCCCGAAATTAAAAAACCAAAAAATGAAATGAACTTACCGACTAAATATTGTAGTCGAGAAATGTTAATAAATTCCGACTAAATCCATATTTAGTCGGGGAATATCTATTTTTCCCCGAAATTAAAAACAAAAAAACGAAATGAATGTGCCGACTAAATATTTTACTCGGAAAATGTTAATTAATACCGACTAAAACAATATTTAGTCGGGGAATATTTTTTTTCCCAAAAACTTAAAAAACCAATAAATTAAATAAATATGCCGACTAAATATTTTAGTCGGTAAATTCTATTAAATGCCGACTAAAATTATATTTAGTCGGGATACATTGACCACGATTTTTGACAAAGCAATAGTTTGGTTCAGGACAAAAAATTTCCTTAAAAAAATCAATAAAGGAAATTAATTTTTTAGCCAATGGGTTAAGATATTAATATTTGTTCCGAATACATTGAGCACTATGCAAACTTTTCGATCGAAACCGTTCTTTTGTTTTTTTCCCTTCGTAATCAAAAGATTCTCATGAAAGTTTGGCTCGAGCGGGTTCAGAAAGCTCTTCATCGACACACAAATTTCAAAATAAGAAGAATTTTGTTGGCTGATCTAGTGTCTATCCATATACGGTAAACTTCATTCTTAGTATGAATGATCTATTTTGTATTACCTCAAAGATAGATGGTTTCGATTGCCAGAAAAGACCTCAGGCGGAGTCGAGAAGTATACTATAACACTTAAAACGCTTTTGAATGCATTAAATGTCTTTCGATCACATGGCGGGTGGTATCAAATGATCTCTGATTTTGATAGCAATTCTATAATCAGTAAGACGTTAAATTCTAACAGTTCAAATGGAGCAATATAAAAAATGACTTGGCATCTAGTTTTAAAATCTATACTTCTTATCTACTTGATAGCCAACTAAGTCTTGTGTTGTATTCATTGTTGTAGTAGCCACATGATCGTGAGACAATCATGACGATCAATACCGTTGATATTGTTGTACTTGTTGGTTAGCTCATTCTTGTAAATTTGCGGTTCGATCAGGTTTTAAAAAGTTCCTTTATCGAGACACGAACTCATTAGAAAAGTAGCATTTTTCATTTGATCAATTGTCGAACGAAAAGTGATCAACTATAATTTGGGTAAGAATGATCGAACCTATAATCAATAAAAAATAGATGGTTCTGATTGCAAAAAAAGACCACAAGTGGGACTCGGGTGGTGTGCTATAAGACTTTAATGATTCTCGACACAGCAGAAGTCTTCCAATCACATGGTTGCTGATATTAAAAGATCTCCGATTTTGGTGGCAATGCTATAATCGATAAGATGTAAAATTCTAACGATTCGGATTGAGCATTGTAAAAACATCCATGGTGATAAATTTTAGAGTTTTTATGCAATATTGACTCAATTAGAGCACACTAAATATTTTTTCCTAAATTCTGCAACAAGACATTTGCCGATTAAATCAATTTTGGTCGGAGAAGATTAAAATTTTTCCGTGGATTTCAATTTTCACCGAAAAAAAAGGCGGGGTTCGGCACCGTTTTCCACACCTGAGCTAAACCCCCCTTACATTCCCCCCAGCGCCTCACTTCGTCATTTACCCAGCTCTCTCTCGCCACCCACGATTACCATCTCAGTTTCCACACCTGACCCCTGCCATCACCGCCTCCCTCTCTAGCTCTCCCCTTAAGAAGAAGTGAATTTGAGTGTGGAGGAGTCCGGCCGTGCCTTCACATCTCAGGTCTACCTCTTACCTCTCTCTCTCTCTCTCTCTCTCTCTCTCTCTCGATTCCTGCAAGGGTATTGCAATGGTGGCTATAGAATTTTTCACATTCAAAATCTACTGTGCAGTTCAGAGAATCAAAACTTCTCCCTTCTACCGAGAACGGAGCTTTGATAAGGTAAATAGGCTTCCTTCTTTTCAACTCGAAAAACTCGTATTCAAAAATTTTGTCCCTTAATTTTCAATGCGAAATTGCAAGATTCGGATCGAAAATCGGCGACCCATTTGCTGAAATTGGTTGAATTTTGGGTTGGGTAAGCGGACGATGCTCTGTTGGGTGTTTTTGTTGCAGTGACGGGATTAACGGGGTTTTGAAAGAATTGAAACCCTGGGAGGGTTGAAGGTGGAGAAGAAAAAAATGCATTATTGCTGTATTTGGTTTTTTCACTTTTGTTTTGGTGACTCTGAGAGAATGTGAGACCTGAGTCATTCGTTATTGTGCATTTTGAGATTGGGTGAAATTAAAGAAGATAAATATCACATGAAAATTAAAACGGGTTTAAAGGTCGTGGAGTATTATGTGGGATTCAAAAGAAATTGGGTTAAAATTTAAGGGCGTTGATGATACTTAAGGTCAGTTTGCATGTCAAGGTTTTGGTGTCACTATGTGAGTTTGTGGTGGTGCACGTGATTGATGAGGGGAGGTGTTTTGTGCTTGCATGACTAATGCCCAGGAAAGGGAAATTAAGACATGCCTCTGAAAAGGGTACAAAGGGAGAAAGGGAAAGAAAAAAAGAAGAAGGCCAGGAGATAGGGAACAGTTTTAAAAGAAAAGAAAAAGAGGAATAATGCTAGGATAATCTCGTACTGAGATTTGGATTTTGAGTGCTAACTTGATTAGTTCTGGGAATTACATTTGCATTGCTACTTTTATGTTTTGCTTTCAATCTACATGCAACTAGTTTTTTTTTTTGGTAAACTGGTAATCCTCGTGAGAAGAACTTGGGAGTGGATTTGTCAATCTCTGTGCTAGGAACCTGCAATAACAATACCACCAGCAAGAACCATTATGATTATTGCAATAATAATCAAGAAGAAGAATCAGATGGCCAGAGCTCTGAGAGTGAAATACCTTGAATGCAATGATCTCGTATGTTTGTTTTGCTTCTGTTGTTAGGCCATCCTTTTAGCTAGTTGCTGCTATTACTTATGCTTTTGTATCTCAGTGTTGACTCTGGCATGTTTTTAGGATTATAAGTTTTTATGTTTTTATGTTTTTATGTTTTGGACAAGAATGTTTTTGCTCCTCTTTAGGTTTTAGGTTGGTATTTTGCTATCCTTCTTCCTTTGAGATTATAAGAGGCTTCTGAATGTCCTTGACATATGTGCCAACATAAGTTCACTAATTCGCACCCCAAACCAAGAATCTCACAACAGAACCACCAAATGATCTCTGACTATAGCATTCCATAGGTCCAGAGTTAGACTTCGAGATTACAACCATTAGAAAGTACACTCTCAGAACATCAATCTCGATATAAATTTGCCCTAATCAGAGTCCAAATGACCAAAATACGCTCAACAGAAGTTACACAATTGAAGCAAAAATCACAGTTTCCAGCAGAACAGTCTGCGGTCAAAAGCTCATTAAAAATCACCTACTCAATATTTTCCAATGATTCCAACACCAAAACATCACCAATTGATCGATGTTTAAGACTCATGCGAACCCATAGTCAGTAACACACTCAACTACGATAAATTTGATGAAAAACACAGCTTCAAAAGCTGCCCAAAATTCCAGAATTATCAAACCATCAACTTCGGAACAAAAACTGATTTTGCCTAGAAGGAACTAAGGCACAAACCTTATATATTCAGAAAGGTATGTAAGTCTAGTTTCAGAATCAAGAAACGGTGCGTAAAACCGATACCCGAGCTAGAAGATATGACCGTTTCTTCAAGATGTGTCTGTGCTGTCAGCACATATGCGAATCTGACAGCAGCTCGGTTTATGTTTTTTATATTTTTCCACAGTTATCAGAAAATTCTGAAATTTTTACAGCATAAGCTACATACACAGAGGCATCTGGTAGTAGTAGAACTATGCGAGTTGATGAGCATTGCAAAAGCATTGATACAAGGACTCGATGGTATAAAGATGACTCATTCGTATTACCAAGTCAAGTCCAACAAGTATTCTACATTAAAGATACCAAGTTTGGTGAAAATTGGAAAGTAGCAGAACGAATTCAATGTCGAGGAATCTGGAATGTCCCAGAGATGGATAGTTTGGAAATCGGCAGTGCTCCCAATGAAGTTTTTCAGCAGGACACAACTATTGAGGTTCCAGAAATTGTTGTCGAATTTCCCAATGTTACCTCTTTGTGGAGAAATGACATTGAACCTGCAATTATTAGCGAGGATGTGGTTTTACAATCTAAGGGTGTAGATGAAGAAGAAGAAGATAATGAAGAAGAAGAAGAAGAAGAAGAAGAAGAAGAAGATTATGATATAGATCCTGACAAAGAACATTAATGTTCCAAGATTTGATGTTTTTGTACTCATGGTGGTAAACTAAGTAGTGTTTTTTGTACTTGTCTATGGTGTGTCTTTTGATCCTGACATAGAGCTATGTGTGTCTTTTGTACTTGTCTATGGTATGTAAGGAGTTTAATGTGTATAATCATGCTTAGGGGATGACATATATGAAATTTTTTTTATTACATTAGTCCATAAGCGACATCAATTTTTTTATCAGACATTTCGTTAGGCGATGGTAAGAAACATTTCGTTATTATTGATTTTCTGTCACTTGCTATACATGTCTCATTATAATTCACTTCTTTTATATCCTTGTTTCTAATGGAGTATTACTTCACCGTTTGACAGATTGCATCATGGGTCCTGGATCACGAAAGAGTAGTGCATCCTCAAACTCTATCAAATCGCGTGAAATTGCAGAAGCTACAACATCTGTTCCTCCTCCTATTGTGGCATCTACTCCTTCGACTGTTCTATCTCCTTCTACAGGTACAAGTGTTGCAGGTAAGTACATCTCTCTCTGACAATCCTACAAGTACATTTACATATGTTTATCCTGCTAGTTTTTAGCTTGGTTTTGCGATCCAGCAATTCAGTAAACTAGGAGTTATGTGAAATTTTTAAAAATCTTAACATAAGCAATTATGTCATAGTATATTTATTGTGGTCTAGGAAATTGAAAGCACATCATTGTCCCCTTGTTATACACTTAGAAGTTTGACCATGGATGGTCGAAGTAGAAAATGGTCCCTCCATTCCATCCATACTAGTTAAGGAACAAAGAAAAAAGAAAAGTAAAGGCATTATATGATCATTCGAACATTCTGTTGTAAAGATCCATGGCCAAAAGGGGCAGTTGAGAGTAAACATAAAAGAAAAGCATTAAGGTTGTTCTTTGGTATAGTAGTGTGTGTATCTCTCTCTTCTTTTATACTATTCTTGCATCTCAATTGCAGGTGCACCTTCAAGACGTGTGTGGGGGCCTACCCTTGGGAAAAGAGTTAGAAGGCTGATTGAAGGCAAGGCCGGGACGAGGCTCCGAGTTTATGTCACACAAGAAATGAGAACTTTTTGCGTGGCAAATGCAACTAAAGTGGCCAATGAATTGGGGTCACAAATTAGGAGGATGTGCTGTCCTACTGCCACTCGTGGAATCTGGTTCATGATGAGGTGCAAAGGGCCATAATACAAGTCGTAAGGGTAAGAATGTGAAACTATGCATAGTGATTATTTCTAGTGAATAATGAAATATCGTAAGGGATTAATTCCACTTATTATATGCTTCTAGGACAAATTTGAAGTCACCGAAAATGATGATGAATACACTCCGTTAGTTCACAAAGTTTTTATGCGCAAAGCCAACTTACTCTATAAAGACTGGAAATGGAGAATGAATGATCATTACGAAAAGACAAAGGATCATTACGAGAAGACGAAGGAAGATGGCAAAAACCCATATCAGCTTCCTTTTACCCGAGACATAAGTCAGGAAGCTTGGAAGTATATGATTGATCATATATTCAACGATCCAAAATGGCAGGTTACTAAGATGGTTGTATGAGTTACATTTCCAATTCTACATTTATATCTAACAAATTCTTTTTTTCAGCCCCGTAAAATAGCTGGCAAAAAAAATAGAAATACTCCAGTAAATGATTTCTCTGTGGCTTCTCGTGGGCATACTTTGGGTTCTCAATCATTTGCTGCTGCAATCACCATTGAGGTGAGATTTTTTGTGCATCGTAAAGACCTTTTAAATACCATCTATGCCATGTAATCCAAAGTCAAACTATGTCCCCCTTGAATCATCCTTGTTCTTACTTGCACTGCATCCATGATTACTTATTAAAGCTGTTATACACTGATAGAGAGAAGACTGAAGAGTACTAACCATGTACTGTCACCGAGCTAAGTCTATTTCTTGGAAAAGAATTAGTTAATCTTCTGCTAGTACAACTTCATTTAGTTAGTTGGTAGCAAAAGAAGATATTTTTTCTGCCAGCTATTAGGTATGCATTTAGTTAATCTTGTGTGATCGATATTTTGATAACTATTCAAACTATGGTTATTTGAATATGTTAGGCAGACAAGCCTAATGGAAAGGTGCCAGATTTATGTGAGAGATACCAGGCATCACATACATTAAAAGATGGTGGATGGATCGATCCTCAATGTGCGGAGATTCATGTATGCATCTAATATCTGTAGACATTTTGTTTTTTCTTTTTCAATTAGTCTATTCCTTATATTTTTCGTTGTTTCTTTTCTTCATTTTGTAAACTACAGGCGGGGATGGTGGCCACGCGAGACGAGGCATCTCAATCAGGATGTCCGCTGACGGACGAAGAACTTTCGAGGATTCATCTTGGGAAAGCAAAGTATTACATAAGGGGATTTGGGGTTGGCCCAAGGCCCTCATCCTTCTCTTCCCAATCCAGCTCCAACTTAGCACAGCAAGAGCTTCAGAAAGTCCAATCTGAGCTGGAGTTACTTCACGAGGAGCGACAAAGAGAACGGGAGGAGAATGAAAGGCGGTGGGAGGAGAAGCGAAACCGGCGTCACGAGGAGCAAGAGCAACAAAGGCTAAGAGATGAGCAAAGGCAACATGAATTTGATGAACTCAAAGCCATGATGATGAGGCATATGCATGAACGAGACAATGTGTGATCGAGGGATGGTGGGAAATATTTGGTACGTGATTTCCTCTTTGCTATGAATTAATGGGTTAGTAGCTCGCATTTAGCTTGGTGGATACCTTTAATCTGGTTTTATGCCAAACCTGAGGTGTAACGAAGCCAGGCTAAATGTTGAGTTTGTTTTTAGTTAGTATAGTTAGTTTTATTTGATTGCATTGCTTAGCCGAGGCGGTGGCATAACCCCTTGCTTATTCTGTTTGCTGAGTTGAGGTGGTGGCCTAGCCCCTCCAGTCTGTTAGTTTGTTAGTCTGTTAGCTGTTTATTTGATTGCATTGCATAAGCGTTAATTTTTGGCACTATAAGAAACATGTCCTTGGATTGGGAGGCAACCGAAAATTGAAATTGGTGATATAGTTACTTGTCATGGACTGCAATACAGTCTATTGGCAACAATGTTAGTTACTAATGTTAATTTTGAATATAACATTTGTGAGAGCATGTGTTTTCTAGGGGGATGCACCTTACACGTAGGACACTGGATAATCATTACTCATTAAGATTGTGTTTTCAAAGAATCCCATTTAAACATCATTCCTCTGACTAACCGCCAATCACATCATCTCCTATCTTCCGATTTCCTTTAACTTAAAAATCGTATACGTGATCTTCTATCTACGTACACCAATCCCCAGTGAACCTAATGTCCGTTCTAGGATCTCGTAACAAATAGCAGGAAACATACAAACAACATTAATAACACTGACAACTGTTAATCAAACTAGTTAATATGATATTTCCCGTACGATCTTTTAGTTCATAACATGAGTCCAAACTTTTGGTTGATAACATGAGTTCAAATGTCAGTTGTGATCACAAATCTCATATTGACAATAGGAAGTCTAATTCACCCACATCACTTAAGCATAAGACTAATTCTTAAACATTATCTTTCCTAGTTGTATTTAGCAATCACATAAAAATCCTCACATTTCATCACTAAACCAATAAACACATACATATGTCAGGAGGTAAGTTTCTGACTATATTTTCTTTTTCCTCATTTTTTTTATGGTGCTCATCCATTATGCTTCAGTCATTTGTATTCCGATAAACACGTACAAAATATTTCAATTCTACATTAGCAAACTATATATACACGCATAAAAATAAATATACTTAGGGAGATAGGATTTAACTACCTCAGTCCGGTAGTTCTACCGGAAAGAGACGGCGAGTTGGTTGATCAAACGTACGATGAAGGAGTTCCGTCAGGACAGTTTGGAGCTGATTCAGAAATATAAAGGAGCTAGTTTACCGAGCTATTTCGGACCTGAACATGGCGGCTTTTGGAGCTGAAATGCAGCAGGTTTTGGACTGGAATGCAGCTCATTTTTGGGGCTGTTTTGAGAGCTGAATTAGGCTATTTTTCGGAGGTCAAATGGGACTAGAATTTGGAGCACATACGTGAGCTTTATGGGTAGTGGAATGGAGGACAAGATTGGAGGTATTGGGGTGTAGAGAAATGGAAATGATCTTCTTCTCCTTGGTTCTGTCTCTCTTGCTGCACTCTCTCTCTCCTCTGATTTCCGAAAGGAGAGAAAAAATGGGAAGGGGTGGATTTTATTGGATTTGATTTCAGAAGAGCAGGGGGTTGGAATGACCAATGGTTAAGAACTTGGTGGTAGGCTTAGTCATAGGTTGAGTTGTCGAGAATTGGGAGGAGGATGAGTAATTTGTTGCGATAACCAGTTGTATGCACCTCTCTTCAGTTGACCAAATTTCTGCCTGGAAAGGTAAAAACGGTGCTTTTTGTAAGTTGGATCAGAAGGAAGAGGAGCCATGTCCTCTATTTATTATTGGCTTAGTGTGTGAACATGATGGATACCCTGCTAGTGTTTTGGATGCCAATCCACTGAATTGGACGTGGAGTTTAGAACAAACAAAATAATCAGAGTCCAACCTTGGGTTTAGCAGTAGTATATACAATAGGGAGTGGTATTGTTGGAAAGTTTTTTTTTTTTCTTGTGTATCTTATCCCTTTTTATGTTTATTGGTGTAGCTGGTAAATAAATAATCATGGATATTAATGATTGGAGTAGTAAATTTCACAAAGCGAGAGAAGTGATACTCCCTCCATCAATACACTCCCTTTCTTCTTCTTTTTTTTCTTTTTCTTTTTTTTTTTGGACGAGAAGCAAGGCAAATCTACGGAGTAGTAGTAGTAGTTGTTGTTTGTTTGTGTGCTCGTGTATGCTAAGCTAAGCATTATTGGACTCTTGTGACATGGTTCCATATTGTGCTGCATGTGTGCGAAAGTCTCCAACCAGGCAGTGAGACTATGCAATGCAAGCTTACTGTCATTGTAGCATACACAGAGCCAAGAACTGTACTTGTTTTACAATTTTCCTTTAGCAATAATTTTGTCTTCCACTCATTAAATCCTATATTAGCACTGATATGCTAATGGGAGAGGAACAACTCATTCTGTTTTTTTTATTAGGTGCATTCCTTTTTGGGTTGGTTTTATGAACATGTCACACTGCCTATAGGTTGGTGGTTACCAGTATTCACATCAGCTCGGCGCTCTTTCTTTGGTTGCTCATAATCATGAGTTCATGACTAGCTAATGGTACATGTGTTGGATTATAATTTGTATTCCAAAGATGGTTGACTGTGATGTACTTGAAGATGCTAAAGTTTGTTATACTTAAAGCTAAGCATTCTGTTAGTTATGTCTCAACATTCCAACTTATACCGGAATGAACGAAGATGTGTTTTTATTGAGATCACATGTCTGAAAAGACTTGCAATTCTAATTTCTGCTCCTATTTTGCTGGAACCAAGTTACAATTAACAAATTCTACTCCTCAGTTTTCCATCATGGTCTGAATGCTAAATTGTTGTGAGTTGGCTTATTTACTTGCATTATCATGTTGATTCCAAATGCCATGGACGACCTGGTGTTCTAAGTGTAAACTATTTCATGTGTAAAATTTGAAAGTTTTTGCCTTCTGGGTAATTGATTTTCTGAGATTTTCTTACTAATTTAGGGATGATTGAATTTTTTTATTTCTGCATTTAGATTATTTTTAGCTGATATAAGAAGAAAGATTCCGATTTTGGGTTTAATTATTGTGTTTTGTTCTTTCCACAGATATTGGAGTATCTGGCATCTCGTTAAGGACTATATATGAAGAAATTAGATTTTTGCCGTGGATTCTACCGTAATCTAGTTTTGTTGAACTTTTGTATTATTTTGTGTTCTAGGGCATGGATATGATATGTTTGATGGTAGCACTTTCGTGGTATGATTTTTTGTTATTTTGTACTTTTATGAATTCGGATACTGTATGTTAAGTATTTGGTGACCTTTTATTTATAGAAATTATGAATGAATTGTTCTTGAATTTCAATACTTGATTACAGTATATTGGTAAATAGATGTTCAATTTAATTTATTGTGAATCACCAAAAAAAAAAAAATTCTCAGTAGATTTTAGAATTAATTTTAAAATTTGTAATATTATATTTAAAAACAAATGTTACATTTCCCTACTAAATAATAAGTTGGTAATTCATCAAATATTTTCAATGATTTATATAACATTTGCCGACTAAAAATAATTAGTCGGTAATTTATCCAATATTTGCTGAATTTAATAAACATTTACCGACTAAATAATTAGTCGGTAATTTATATAATATTTTCCGACTAAATAATTAGTTGGTAATTTATCCAATATTTGCCGAATTTAATAAACATTTAATTTATCAAATATTTGCCGACAAAATAATTGGTCGGTAATTTATTATATTTTATCGACTAAATAATTAGTCGATAATTATTTAAATATTTTCCGACTAAATATTTAGTCAGCAATTTATTTAATATTCCCCGACTAAATAATATTTCCCACTAAATATTTTGTCAAGAATAATTAATATTTGCCGACTAAATAATTAGTCGGTAAAAATAATAATTTTCCCGACTAAATATGTTTTAGTCGGTGATTACCTTTTCCGACCGCAATAACCCGACTAAATTGCCGACTAAATATTTTAGTCGGGAATGACTATTACCGACTAAATTCTTACGTTTTGCCCACTAAACTGTTAGTCGGAAATGGTATTTTTTCTTGTAGTGCGCTTTTCGCAAGCTTTCTTAGTTTAATTGTTCAAGAACTCCATAAGGTGATTGTTGTTCGTTAATTTTTTGTTTGTTAACTTTGTAGTTACGGCTTGGATCTTCATTAATATCAAGTTTATTTTCGTTTCTTACGGTTAAATATCATGTCTCTTTTCATTAGCATGCTTGGTTCTTTAAGTATGGTTGAGTAGTCTTTTGGCTAAATCTTGGGTTAATCTTTCCCGAAAACTTAGGTTGTTGTTTGGATCTCAAACACTCAGGCTTAAATCATGATTTTCGGAATTGAATTAACCTTGCCATTTTTGGTCTAAACTAGAGGTGTTAACTTTTTGGCATGCCGTTTAGTCAAGCGGGGTCTTGGCATGCCGTATGCCTGGAGCTCGTGGCCTCTTATGTGTTCGATTTATTAGTAAAACAAGTTGGTTTAATTCCAATGAATCACATCTTTTGATAAAACGTAATCTTTAAAGCTAAATCTTCCGAGCGTGAGCGCAAGGTCGTGACTCTCGCTTGAGTTATATTCGAGAATCGATAACAGCCTTAGTCAATGGATGAATGATCCCTAGACTTGCCTCTTTTAAGTTAATTAAACTCTTTTCTAGTCTTTCGCCTTAGTAGTTCCACCGTTTAAAGCAAAATCGACAGTTGGCCAACTAAACGCCACAATCCTTACATAAAACGTACAATCCGAACAAGCTATTACTGATTCCCTGTGGTACGATCCCAGACTTACCGGTTTATTATGCTCTCAAAGATCTAGCCCTACGCTTGGAGTATTCAACCTTATTCGAAGGCATGGTTATTAGCTAAGCAATCACACGCTGCTCAAGTTGTTGGAACCTATTCTCCATTCATACTTCTCATGCAGCTTTACTTTGATCAAACACATCTTTGGCAACAGCAAAACGACCATAACGAACTCATTGTCATGCCATGATCTAGAATCGAGCGCAGGCTCTGATATCAATTGATGCAGGGAGGCGTGTTGGGAAAAAAAAGATCGATGCGACAAGGATAATCACGAATAAGCTTGAATTAGAGATACTCTGTCTACGAACAAACAATATTGAGAAAACTTATCAGATTTTCATTAATAATTTATAAACAACTACCTTAGCCTTAAGGCTTACAACTCAATTTATAATAAACTAGAAGTACTAAAAAGGAAACCTAAATAATGAAAAATTAAATCTACGTCTTAGAGAATAAGAAAACAATAAAGGGGAAATAGAATCAACATAAGTATATAAAAACAAACAATTGAGAATTATTCAAAAGTTTCCAGTATGGTCTTATGATTTCATTTATATTTATATACTATCTCACTGATGAATGTGTATTTTCATTTATTTTTTCTTGATATGACTGATTCATTGCATACAATCAGGGTCGGCCCAAGGGCAAGGTCCAAAAGGCTGCTGCATTGGGCCTCCACATTTTGAGAAAAAATGGGGCGCTGCGAGCATTCGAAAGTGTTTTAGATGGTCTAAATTTAAAAAAAAAAAAAAAACTATTTGCTGGGAGAGTTTGGCTCTTCGATAGAAGAGTTTTTTTTTTTTAATCCGAACTATTGATAGTTGAAACAACTGACTAAAATTGTGCGAAGTCGTGAATAAGTTTCTCTCTTATAAAACTCCTATATAGGCATCTAGCTCAAAATTTTATATGCACGTCTAGAACCCACTCTCTCATATCTAGAATGGCTTTCCTCTCGATGTGCACTTTCGAGTTATTCATAGTAGAATTTTTTTTCCCCGAGCAAAGAAAAAAAAGAAAAACTTGTTTGTTTGTATCTTCAACTCAACTCAAATAGGTACTGTACTATATTTCTCAGCCATGGGGAAGTTGTCACCTCGTTTCTTTTTTGCCGCGCCGCTTGGTAAATAATTACCCTACCCACATACTGCTTAGGTAATTGGAAGGATTGGCCAGAAAATTGGGATTGTTCATTAATGGTTTGCCCGAGAGAAATTTCAAGACTGTAATCAACTCCTAAAAAATTTTAAACTTCAAGTTGATAAAAGAAAAACAAGAGAAATTAGAAGGAACGACAAGAGATGAGATTTTCTTCACTGTGAAACATGAGAAATTAAAATGGGCTTATATATTTCTTGTCTGATACGTACAGTAGTATTTCGTATTTTGAAGCATTTTTTTTAGGATTCTTGTCAAAGTGCTCTTGATCTGGTTGATATTAGAATGGGGAACTAAAAAGTCAACTTTCCATTAGGTAGTGGTACTGTAGTAGCCCAGTGCCAGTCCGAAACTATTTTTTAGCATGGGTCTTTCACACGTCAAATAAAAAATTGAGCCGCCCGAAATCCCCTGAAACGGTCATTGGGAAAATCACGCACTCTGCGCCCAAACAAAGTTCCAGGAGAAGCTCCAACCGTTGAGATCCGTAACTTGGCACGACCATCCGCACCGCCACCTTGTGCCGCCAATCAAGTTTTGAGACGAGAGAAAGAAAGAGCAGATCAGAAAACGGGAGGAAGAGGGGAAAAGAGGAGGAAAGAAAATAAAGAATCTGCTCTTCTTAGCTTGTTATTTTTATTACTAGTTTCTTAATAGACTTTTTTACCAAATGTGGTTCAAAGTTTTTAGTTTTTCATTTTCTCTAGTCTAAGATCGAATAGAAAGAAAACTGTTCGATAAAATCTTAACAACACTTTAAATGAAGGTAAACTAAAAAAGAGAAGTACTGACTTTAAAACGTCTATGCAACGTATGTGCTGCTGTTGAATGTATTTCAATACCTCGAATAATCAAGTACTTAGTTAATGAAGCTTTATTTGTTGCTCGAAATGAAAGTAAGATGGTCGGTCGCCTAGGGACCTTAAAAGAAAGCAATCGAAAGGCTTAATTTCCATCTTTTTTCAGGTTAATGGGCGTTTTATCGTTCCTGAACCGGCAAGGGGAGCTAGTAGCAACCCATCACCTTCCTTTAGTCAAACAAGTCAATTGGAAAAATACCCCAGCATCTCAAGTTCTTAGGCGAGGTCAGTCCGGTGACGGGTTACATGTAAGCTCATGAATGCCTTAGCGAAGAAACATATACTCACATAGTCATATGTAACATAGAGAATTGCTTTAGCTCTTGTACGTGCATCAACACACCAACAGCATAACAGGCCATAAACATCGGTCCAAGAACTTAATTAACATATCGTACTTCCATGTGATGATACAAGCATACTAACCATTAGTGACCCTTCCAAAACCATTCATTCCCACGATTGCCTGAACCTTCTAAAATGGGAAAAAAAATACAATCCAAGTTAGATACTTGCAGAACTTGGTCGAAATTACTTCTCAACGTACACCTACACAAATACATGAAATAGCAGTCCATATTGTGTCCAAGAAACAAAGCGAAAAGGAGATTTTTATCAAAGTAATCTTTTTTTTAGAACTATTGGCCGAAATACTCTCATTTTCAAACTATTTTTAAAACTAATCGGTAGAGCCACTTCAACAAGCGCTACCTGAGTAGCGCTATTTGCCATGTGGCGCTCTGCCATGTGCTGCGTTGGTTGTATGACGTGGACTAGCGCCACTTGAAGTAGCTCTACCTAATCAAGTAGCGTCACTTGGAGTAGCTCTACCTAATTAAGTAACGCCATCTCAAGTGGCTCTACCTAATCAGGTAGAGCCATTTCAACTGGCTCTACCTTATAAAATAAGGTCCCCATGCTCTCATTAATTTGATCACTTGTCTTGTGAATATGGGAATGAATCGTGATGAAAAACAACGAAAACAAAATCATTAAAAAATATTACGAACCACGTTTGTAGTGTAAAGTATTTGGCCGTTACTACGTGAATCGTGTAACTATTGTATTATGTTTAAGAAAAGTGTAAGTTCCTTAGTTGTGATTGGCTAATTCCGTGACGTTTCTGTATAATTGAAATCCTATGTATACAGTACATATACAATATTTTACACTAGATTTATTACACTCTTATATCTTTTAGGCTTCATTTGGCATTTTAATTAAGCCATAAAGCTTTTTTGTCCTTATTCAAACAAAATTCACATTCGTTAATTTTTTGAAGATTATTGCTTCTTCATGACGAGAGGTATCTAAAAAGTAAAAAATTACGATCAAACCCCAATTTTTTAAATAAAGACAAAAAAAAAAGTTTATTGGCTTATTTTTGTCTTTATTCAAAAAAATTAAATTTTAATCATAATTTTATACTTTTTAGATTCGTTTCGTCATAAAGAAGCAATAATCCTCAAAAAATCGACAAAAACCTAACAAATATGAAATTATATACGTACCTTATATTTACCACATAATATTGTCTATACATACAAATAACACAAACACACACACACACACACATATATGTATATACTCCCTCTATTCCACAAAAAAAAATTTTTCCACAAACTTAGAACCTAAAAAAAAATATTTTTTGAAAAAAAAAACCCAAACTTTCTTTTTCGCAAATTAGTAGATATCCATGTGTTCTTCAATTTTTTTGCCAGAAAAAAATTTCAATTTTTTACTTTTGCTGACACAAAGATTTCATTACCGAAAGATTTATCTTTTGGCGATGTAATCACCGACACAAAAATGTCGTCGCCAAAATATTCAACTTTTGCCAATGCAAATTTCATTGCAAGAAAAAAATTTCGTTGGCAAATATTTCGCGGGAGAATATTTCCCGCCAACCTTACTTTTTTGCCGACAACATTGCCGACGCAACTTCTTTTCGTCGCCAAAAAATTCATTTCCATATTCACAAGACAAGTGATCAATTAATGAGAGCATGGGGATGTTATTTTATAAGGTAGAGCCAGTTGAAATTGGTCTACCTGATTAGGTAGAGCCATTTGAGATGGCGTTACCTGATTAGGTAGAGCTACTTCAAGTGCAGCTAGTCCACGTCATACAACCAACATAGCACATGGCAAAGCGCCACATGGCAAATAGCACCAATTGTAATGGCGCTACTCAGGTAACGCTTGTTGAAGTGGCTCTACCGATTAGTTTTAAAATAGTTTGAAAATGAGAGTATTCTGGCCATTGGTTCTAAAAAAAAGAGTACTTCGATAAAAATCTCGCGAAAAAGAATAAAAGAACTAATTCCTGCAGAGACAATATACTATATCCCATATGTATTAATGGTGGTTATATCAGCAAATTACTGGAAGAAGGTTTTGAAGGATGGGATCTGATTTACCTTGTTCATCCTTGGGAGGTTTAACCCTGAAGGATTGCACCTTCACATCACCTACTGTACATCCACCACACCACAGCTTGATAGATCTTAATCGCCCCTCCATCTGCAAGATCCTTGGCCTCGAAGGTTAAATATAACACGATAAGATTGCATGGATGAGACAGCGCCATTAAAACCTTCACAAACTCCAGCTCACTATTTGCCTCCTAAACAACACTAGATGTCATCATGAGGTTGCTATTACTATTCATCGAATTGACAACATTGTTTGAGCCAAACCGATGACAAAGCTAGAAGCTCCCCCGGCCGTACTTTTGTCCCCTTTCATATATAGAGAGATATATATTTTCACAAAATGGCATGTGACAATTGGAGTAACATTTCCGAAACACGCTTAGAAAGCTTAAAGATAGCACTAGCATTGCTATCTTCGCATAAACCATTGAAAGTGCTCTGAAAAGATATATAGCTACAACTATTCTTAAGTAATAAATGGATAATTATATTAATCAAGTAATAAAAGATTAAAAAACGGAAGCAGCCCATGAGACCATCTGAGTTGTGAGAAGTTTGTTATAGCTTTAGCTTTATGTACATAGATTGAAACCAAGATTTATCTTTGAAATCAATAACCCATCGCATAATTATACTGCATTTGTTCTACCATAATTTGGACGATCATTTGATACTTCCCAAGTAAGCAGCACAGACACGGATACGAGATATGAACACAACACAAACGCGCGTACAAGTCATTTCTCTGAAAATTAGGACACGGACATGTCAGGGACACTCAAATGTAAGGTGTATTTTTATTATAGTACACACCCATTATTAGAGTGTGTACCATACGCACTATGATTTATATTCTTGGATTTAGAAGTGAATAATCCGGCCCATCAATTTATTTAATCAATTAATAAAATAAAAAACGGGCTTAATAGGTAACCGGTTGTTCTCTCCTCCCCGATGTAAGGAAACCAAATACCCAAAACCCAGTAATGACGCGTACATATTAGACAATAAAAAATTGTAAAAAAACCCTACAAGGCGGAATGAGGGTTTTACTATAACTCCTGCATCACGAACGCTGGTTGAACTTGTTACAGCACATCTTGCTATATGCCATGAATACTACTCAACCGTACCTTACGATCTTCTGCCATATTCCCTTATACCTCGAATCACGTACCCGTTTGTGAAAACCCTATGTGATTGTTTGTTCTCTCATAGTCCACTTTTCTGATCTCTCAAAAACATGTCATCAACTTAGAGAATGAAGCGGTATATTATAGGGCTAGGGCAAGAATCTAATAAGAAATAAATCTGGGCTCCTTGTGTAAATAAGAAATTTTAATCCCATTAGAATTCTATTTCTTATCATACAAATTACAATTCACGCCATTATAGAATTATAATTGCACTCTCGTTCTTATCTCAATTATATTTCAAGCTCCATGTTATCAAATACTTATTAATCTCCCCATGTTAAAATCACAAATACCCATTAATTAAAATAAATTACTGTGGAGGCTTCGGTTATCATGTCGGTAACCGAGCCGCATACATGAACCAGCATCTCAGCTGGACTGGCCGAATGGCCGAAGAGTGCCAATCTCCCCTGGTCCCTGGTATGGTATCTTGCCCGGGGCTGTGCTTCGGTTTCGGTGTTATCCGAGATATTGGATCGAGGCAGTTATGATGGATGGGGCCCTTGTCAGATTCATCATAACAGCAATGATTTGGATCAGGTCATATGCTCAGTAACCGTTTTATTCCCCTACGTCATGAATGATGTCACTAGAAGCGGTTACCAGAGCGTGATCTCCACGCGTTGGCTTGAGGGCCAAGTAAACCTAGGTCTATAAATACGAAGGGATGCTCATTGTGAGAGGTACGCCATTCTTCCCAAAAACCCTAGACCTAAACCTCTCTCCTTACATCTAACTTGATCGTCGGAGGGTCACTGGGCAATATCAGCCCTAGTGACTTGTTGCAGGTCTCGCGGCGGAGCAGGAAGGGATCCCACGACGTGTGCTGTCTAGGTCTTGATAATCTGAACCCCCACAATTGGTGACTCTGCTGGGGATCTAGCCACACACCCGTTCCTTGCTCCTGAATCGAAGATGGTTGAAGTCGACGACGCACAACACGGCGGCGCCGCTCATGGGCTCGGTTCCTTCATGGACCACAGCCCAGCCTCCGGCGGAGCCATTGCCCTTGGAAAGACCCATGTATCCGTCGGAATGGGTGCTGGAGCTTCAACTCCTGACCCAGGCCCATCTTCCGAGCTCCACACCTACATCCGCCATCTCGAGCGGAAGATCGACGATCTCACAACGGTGGTGAAGCGCGACAAACATGTCCGAGACGAGTTGGCGGGGATCAAACACCTTCTCCAGATCTCCCCATCTCGTTCCTCCGGAAGTCGTGGCGGACGAAGGAGCCACCACAGCCCCCCTCGCAGCAATGAAGTCGTTCACCCGCTAGAGCATTGTCCTGCCCCTCAGTCAAGGATCGTCTCGAACCACCAAGGCCGGCGGAGGCCCTAGCCGCAAAGGACACGACGCGCAGGGACCGCTCCCGTTCCCCCATCCAGCCTCGACGGAGACCATCCGCCTTCGAAAGGCTCGGTGGCGGAAGCGTCTCCGCCTCCTCCACCCACTCTGTTCGAGTGGGCAAAACAGGCCGAGAATCTACTCCTAGCCTCACAAGGGCAACCAGGGGAGATGACGGCCTTGTGGAATTTCAAACCAGGGGGTATCGCGAGCGCCTGAAGAACTCCAGAGCTAAGAGCTCTATCATCTCGCACCCTGCAGGCGCCCATAGCAGAAGTCCAATCACGGAGCGCCTCGAGCCTTTGGCTCGAGATAGCTCCCGAAGGAATCGCCGTGAGCGTTCCCCCCAAAAGTCGGCCAGCGTCCAACCCAAGAGGAAGGAATACGACAGGCTGGAAAAGCTTGTTCCACCAAAGCGCACAGCGACTGAGCGTCCAGACGGTTTTGACCGTTCGATCCGACCTCATCGCGACGCGCGGCTTACACGACTCACGACCTCCCCCTTCACAAAGGAGATCGACTCGGTCACCCCACCCAAAGGATTCACCCAGCCCAAGTTTGATAAGTACGATGGCAAAATCGAGGCCTACACCCATCTCGTCCAGTACAAGCTCGTTATGTCGCTATTCCTTCGGAATGAACCTTCGGATGATGCCTTCCTGTGCAAGGTGTTTCCTGCAAGCCTCAGCAACTTGGGTCTCACCTGGTTCAATCAACCCCCGGCTCGGTCGATTTCCTCGTTCGATTCCCTCTGTGACGCCTTAATGGCTCGGTTCGTCACAAGCAACAAGCATGAGAAAGAGATCGACTCCCTTTTGGCCCTCCGCAAGCGCAGCGATGAGATGCTCCGGCAGTACGCCGGCCGTTACTGGGAACTATTTAACAAAATCGAGGGTTGCGACGGTGTCATCTCCACCCGTGGCTTCAAGTTGGGTCTCACCTCCCAAGACGAGCAAGTCTACGACGACCTCGCCCGCCATAAGCCTAACTCCATGAAGGACCTTATGACTCGTATTGAGGGCTGGTGTCAGCTCATCGAATCCAAGGCGGAGAGAGGCATCGGCAAGTCCACGAGTTCAAAGCCCCCAAATACCTCGGTATCCACACCGATCTCTAAACCTGTCGCAACGCCGAAGAAACAGGTCAACAATATCAAGCAGTCGCAGAGGAGAGGACCAAAGCCAAGTGACTTCAACGCTGAGAAAACCGTCTTCACCATTCCTATCTACTGCATCATCGACCAAGTAAAGAATCAACCCTTTTTCTCCTTCCCAAATCAAAAGCTCGGCATTGAAAATGGGAAAATCAAGAATCCCATCGTTCGATGCAATTTTCACAACGAGCAGGGCCACTTCACAACCGCATGCAAGCCCTTCAAGGCTTACTTGGAGCAGCTTGTTGCGGGTGGCCACCTCGCCAACTTCATCGACCACGAGAAGACAGCGGTCCGGGCACAACGTGCCGACACAAACACCAAGGAAGCAGTGCAGACGATCCATGTTATTCACGGCCCCCTAAACTCCCAAGCCGCTCGCCTCCTCAGAGACGAGCTGCATGAGGCTTCTTCCTCCAAGCAGGTCATGCTCGTCGGTCCCGAACCTAAGCGCCCGAGGACCGATGAAGGCTCTAAGTGGACTATAACATTCACCGAGAAAGATCTCGACCGCGTCCAGCTCCCGCATAATGACGCCCTCGTCGTCACGTTACGCATCGGCACTTTCAATGTCCGACGCATCCTCGTGGACCAAGGCAGCTCGGCCGAAGTCATGTATTACTCTCTCTACAAAGATCTGAAGATTCCGGACACCAATCTCCATCCTTCCGAAGTTCCCCTTATCGGCTTCAGTGGCATACCAGTCTGGCCCATCGGCACAGTCACCCTTCCAGTTCGCACCGGCTCGGTAACCCTTGACATCAAATTTGTGGTGGTCGATGTCCCAAGCCCTTACAACGCGATTGTTGGGCGCACTTGGTTGCACAGGCTTCGGGCGATCACCTCTACCTATCACCAAGTGGTCCGCTTCATCGGCCACAGCGGACGCCAAGAAGACTTATATGGCGATCAAACTGCGGCCAAGAAGTGCTATGTAAACGAGGTCCGAAGCAGCATACAGACTTCCCGGGTTAACCTTATCGAAGTCCCCGACGCCCCAGTCTTGGAAGATGTCGGTCGACCCGCCAACGAAAAAACCATTGAAGACGTAACCACCATCCCTATAACCGAAGACGGTTCTCGTTTCTTCCTGGTCAGTTCCTCACTCAGTGATACTGATCGGAACGAGACGGTGGCCTTTCTTCACTGGAACATCGAAGTGTTCGCTTGGACCCCATACGAGATGCCCGCGGTCGATCCATCCTTCATCTGCCACGAGCTCAACATTAACCGAGTCAAACGCCCGGTCATTCAAAAGGCACGTCGGTCCTCTCCCGCCCATTCCGAGGCCGTTATCGAGGAAGTCAACCGACTCCTCAACGCCGGGGCAATCCGCGAAGTTCAATACCCCAGATGGTTGGCCAACACTGTAGTGGTAAAGAAGAAGAACGGCAAATGGCGGGTCTGCGTCGACTTCTCCAACCTCAATAACGCTTGCCCAAAGGATTTCTTCCCCCTCCCTCGGATTGACCAGCTTGTTGACGCCACAGCCGGCCACGAACGACTCAGCTTCTTAGATGCCTACCGAGGTTATCATCAGATTGCCATGAGTGAAGGCGATGTTGAAAACACGGCCTTCATCACCCCCCACGGTATCTTCGGGTACCTTGTCATGCCTTTCGGCCTGAAAAACGCCGGTGCCACCTTCCAGCGCATGATAACCAAGATGTTCGAACGCCTATTGGGAGACGCGATGCTTGCTTACATTGACGATATGGTGGTCAAAAGCATGCGTGCAAGCGATCATCTAGCCCACCTCGCCGAAGTCTCCGAAGTCCTCAAAAAGCACAAGCTCCGCCTCAATGCCGAAAAATGTGTATTCGGAGTCAGCTCCGGGAAGTTCCTCGGTCACCTTGTTTCCCGACGTGGTATCGAGGCTGACCCAACTCAAATTCACGCCATCGAGCAACTCTCCGCCCCTCACAACAAAAGGGACGTTCAGTGACTAACCGGCATGGTCGCCGCCTTAAATCGTTTTATAAGTCGCTCCTCGGACAAATGCCAACCATTCTTTGCACTTTTGAAAGGAAGCCGGCGCAGCTTTGCCTGGACAGAGGAGTGTGACCGGGCCCTTCTGTAGCTGAAAACTTATCTCTCTGAGGCCCCGCTTCTGGTCACCCTTCGGGATCAGGAAGATTTGTTCCTCTACCTAGCTGTCTCTCTGCATGCAATCAGCTCGGTACTTGTCCGCCAGGAAGAAAGGGAGCACCAGCCTATCTACTACTCAAGCAAAACCATGACTCCCACTGAGACACGTTACCTTCCCTTGGAAAAACTCGTGCTCGCTCTCGTCTCCGCTTCCCGGAAGCTTGCACCTTACTTCCAATCACATCGTATCACTGTCCTAACCGAATACCCCCTTAAATCCCTCCTTCGGAAAGCCGATCTCTCTAACAGAATCTCACAATGGGCAGTTGAGCTTGCGAACTTCGAAATCCACTTCCAACCTCGAACAGCTATCAAAGCTCAGGTCCTCGCCGACTTTATCGCCGAACTCACTCCAGCTGACGTTCTTACTTCAACCCCGCCCCAACGCCCAGAAGCGTTCCCCCAGGCAACCCCAAGCTCTGCCTGGAAGCTTTTCCATGGCGATATTTGGAAGATGTACGTCGATGGCGCCTCTAATAGCCGAGGTGCTGGAGCCGGGATCGTACTCCTCTCCCCCTCCGGTGTCTTGCATGAAAGCTCCGTTTCTATAAACTTCCACGCCTCCAACAACGAGGCCGAGTATGAAGCACTCATTTCTGGCCTCAAGACTGCCCAAGCGCTCGGTATCGAGGAACTTGTGGTCTATAGCGACTCCCAACTTGTCGTTAACCAGTTGTCGGCGGAATACGAGGCTCGAGACGACCGCATGCGGACTTACCTCAGCTCCGCCGTACAGCTCATCAAGTCTTTTAAGGCCATCCGCATCGAGCATATCGCCCGAGAACAGAACGCCCACGCCGATGCACTCGCAGGGCTCGCTTCGGCTTGCTCCTCCTTGGAACATTAATCTATCTCCTTCAACGCTATTGACAAGCCCAGTTTCGAACTTGAAGTCTTGAGCCACGAGGTCCTCAACATTGACCTCGGCCCAAGTTGGATGGACGAAATCATTGGTTACCTGCGCGACGACATACTCCCCACCGACAAGAAAGTTGCTCACCGACTTCGAAACAAGGCCGCTCTCTTCTGGCTCAATCCCGACGGCAAGCTTTACCGAAGATCATTTACCGGGCCATACTTACTGGTCGCACACCCACATCAGGTCCCGGGCAACATAAAAGAACTTCATGCCGGCGACAGCGGTTGCCACTCCGGTGGACGATCCCTCGCCCAGCGGGCCATCTCTCAGGGGTATTGGTGGCCGTCAATGAAAAAGGATTCTGAAGAGTTCGTCAAGCGTTGCAAAAAATGCCAAATGTTTGCCCCAATTATCCACCAACCGGCACGGGATCTTAGTCCTCTTACCAGCCCTTGGCCCTTCTCCCAATGGGGCATGGATATCATAGGCAAGCTCCCGGTTGCTCCAGGAGGATTCAAATTTCTCTTAACAGCAACCGACTATTTCTCAAAGTGGGTCGAGGCCGAGGCCTTGGTCACTATCGAGAAAACCGACGTAATCCGTTTTGTTTGGCAGAACATCATCTCTCGCTTCAGTGTACCGTTCGCCATCATCACAGATAATGGGAAGCAGTTCATAGGACAGAAGTACCGAGCCTTGCTTGATGAATACGGCATCAAATGGGACACGTCTACCCCAGCCTACCCCCAGGGCAACGGGCAGGCTGAAGCTGCAAACAAGGCGATTTCATCTGGAATCAAGCGCCGACTTGAGTCTCAGCGGGGCAAATGGGCCGAGGAGCTGCCCAGGGTGCTCTGGGGCTATCGCACCACACCTCGGTGATCCACTGGTCGCACTTCTTTCTCCTTGGCATTCGAAATGGAAGCTGTCATCCCCATCCAAGTCGGGCTCTCAACCATCCGCACTGAAAACTTTGACGAATCGGTTAACAATGACACCATTGCCGCAGACCTCGACTTAGCCGAAGAGGAGCGGGAAAATGCAAGGACAAAGCTAGCTTCGTACCAACAGGAGGTTGCCAAGGGCTACAACCGCAGCGTCAGCCTTCGGTCTTTCAAGCCAGACGACCTTGTCTGGAAAAAGGTTGTGGAAAAGTCCAAGAAGAGGAAACTAATGCCCAATTGGGAGGGCCCCTACCGAGTCCTTAAACATCTCGATTCAGGGAATTACAAGTTGGAAAAATTGGATGGCTCGCCCATCGCTAAGTCATGGAACGCTAACAACCTCAAAAAGTTCTACGGCTAAGCATTCTACTACCGAAGTCCTTACTTGTTCACTTGTATTTCTTTTCATTAAAAAGTTAAAGGCAGTACGACTATGTAATGGCGGTGTCCCACCAAGTTTGAATGAAAATCCATCTTTGCCTATGTCTTACTTGTGTTATCTGTTTATGCTGCTTCAATTACTCCCACTCGGTTCTTCTTCATTGGACCGTTTTACACAGACTTCTGAGATCTTGTCCTCCAATAGGTGACACCCTTGGACAAGAATCCCACCAAGTCGCCACGGCCTCTTCGGTCGTTTACACTTCTGGTTAGTCGCATTAAGGACATTCGGCTTCCCCGCCGAACCCCTTATACCGACTCACCAAAGCCTCTCACCGCTCGGGCTTGCTGCGTCCCGAACCTAAGGCCGCGGCCTTATCCCTTCCCGACGCACTTCAAGTCCCCAGTGGTACTTTCGTCTCGCGCGTTCTCACCTCACCACGACCACTCACGTTGGCAAGACTTCCAGCTTCGGTTTTCAACCGACGTCTCTTGCGCTCAAATTTGCTTCGGATCATGCTTCCGAACACTCTTCGGTATAAGTTTGCTTCAGAAGCATAACCGAAGCAGGGGCATCGACACAGCATAACAATAGCAAAAGCAAACACAACGGTGCACAAGAAAGAGACATTCATTCATAATGAAAACTAAAAGTTAACTCCATTCAAAGTTAAAACCTTAACGAAGGCCCTGGCTCTACCAACTGTTCGGTGCCAGTCCTCCACAACTATTACAACTTCAAAACAGTGAAACTCCAACAAGCTGGAGCTGTCCAAACAAAGTAAAAAAAAAGAGAGGAAGAAGGTTACAACCATTCTATGACCCCTCGGTTGGAGCTGCGGCGTTGGGATCAACCTGACTCCCAAGGCCTTGTACCTCCTCTTCCTCTTCGGGAAGCACAAGCTCCTCGGGTGGTGGCTGGGGCAAGGCTCGGAGTTCATAATCATCCAGGAGGTCGAGTTTGCTCAGAAGAGCTTCATGACCGAAGCGCAGCCCGTCCATGAAGCGATCTCTGTGAAGCTCCCCCTCGATCTCCCGAACCTGCCTTTTATACTCCACGTCGGCCGCATCCCAGCCTTCGCCATAGCCTCAGTCTCTGGCCGCTTCGACCTCCCGGGCTCGGGTCACCCGCAGAGTTTTCGCGTCTTCCTCGGCTTTTGCAGCTCGGCGTTTGGCAAGCACGCGCTCCGTCTCACTCTTCTGAAAGTCGGCTTGGTAAAGTTCACAAGATGCCCGAGCCGCTTTCAAGTCCTCCTCCCTCTCGACAAGGGCCCGCTTCAGCTCCTCCATCTCGAGCTCTCGAGCTCTACTTCGGTCATTCAGTGCCAAAGCCCGAGCCCCGGCCTGTCAGCAGAAAGAAGGGTAAGATAAGCACAGAATATTGCTCAAAATGCCACAAGAGGATATGAAAAAAAACTTACAGCTAGTAGTGCCTGTGCGATCTCCCCGGTTATGTCCTCGGTCCTGCCGCTGATAGCTTTGGCGTCTCGAGGAAGAACGCAGGAACGCAGCAAGCCGAACGCCGTGCCAAAGTTGCTAGCGGCGCTGTCAGCATGGGTGATCAGACGCTTGGAATAGTGACGAACCTCCAGGGCCCATACCACCTCCCTGGCTGCTGTCCGAACCTCGGAGTCGGTTCCCGCGCCGTCGGTTCCCTCCTCCTCGTCCTCCTCCCCAATGACAATGGGATCCTTGTCCCTTGCTTGGGTCTCTTCAGCCTGCTCTGGCTGAGCCCGCTTCTCTGGGCGCCCCTCCGGGGACGAGGGAGTGGTCCCCGACGTCCCAGCCTCTGGAGTACTGGCTGGAACACTGCCTCGGCCAGCCGGCCTTCGGCGCCGAAGGTTAAGGACTTCTCTTCCGCGACCGCTTATCTCGTCGCTAAGCCCAGTCCTCTCCGGTGTGTCCCGGTCAAACTCCTGTCGGATTGTGCCTCGTGGTCCGGAGCTGCTGTCCTCGGTGTCCTCGGTCCCGATCGCCCCTCTTCCCCTTCCTTCTCCTCTCCCCCTGCCTCTGCCTCGTCCCCTACCAGCCCTTGGCACACCCTGCTGCCTCGGTTTCTTCTTCAGGAAGCTGGTGTAGGAGGCCACGAAACCGAGAAGGTCAGGGGCGTACCGGTTTACGAGCGAAATCGCAAAGGCAGCTGTGATTCGGGCCCGAACAGCTCTCTCCCAAAGACCAGCAACGACACCCTCAGCTGCAATAGCAAAACAACAAACAAAGGCAAGTTAATTCAACAGGCGAAATACAACTACGTATTGAAGAAATATACCGAAGGGAAGAATTTACCGACCTGGGGCTCCGTTCTCAAACGGAACAGTGGTGGTTGTGTCTGCTCTCTCCCCGGGACCGAACATGAAGTTCCCGGTGACCAAGACATAGAGAGCGGCCCACTCCTCGGAGTTGGGCAGATGATCGATCAGGAATGTGTCGTAGCCGGTTCGGCAAGACAAATAGTATCGCTGATGGTCTCAGTTGACCCCGAGGAGGTAAACTCCGAAGAGCTCCTCTAACCCGAAGGTCAGGTTGTATTGCCTCCTCAGTTCTATAATACTCGTAATTATCCTGTACGAGTTTACCGTGAGCTGAGAGGAAGTAAGGTTTAGGGTTCGGAGGACCCTTCGGACGAATTGGTGAAGTGGAAACCTGATCCCTCCCTCGGTTATAGCCATGAGGGGGAAGATCAACGCTCCCTCTCGGTGGGGCAAATCCCTGGGGTCATTGTTTGGCAGCAGTCAAACCTCGACGTCGTGAGGCACACTGTAGACCCGTTTGAACTCTGCATAAGCGGCCGCCGAACCATCGAAATATTGATTCCGGTAGGGACATGGCCTCATTGGCCTTCTTCGTCCTCGAACTTCCTCTGGGGCATCGGCGAACGGCCCCGACCCCTGGTTTGAAGTGCTCGGTGCATCTGTCATCGTCGGGTCAAAGGTTGTCCTCTGCTGCGGGGCTGTCCGAGGGTCGTAGGGCTCGATCGAGTCAATGGGGATTCGGTAGAAGGCGTTGGACCGGATTTCGGCGAATATCTCTTCAATATCAGCAGCGGGGACCGAGCTACTGGAACTGCTCGAGGAGAGCTCAACGACCATTCGCCCCTACCTAACAAAGAAAGACGTGCAAAAAACCCGTTAGCTCTGTGCTCAGGGAAAGGCAGGAAGACTCAACGCTCGGAACAGAATGGTCGTTACTCCTCCGAACCTACTGGTCTCGGTCAAGCTTTCGCATTCCTCTTCGGGAGAGCGCCCTCGGGGGTCTATACTAATCCTAGGGTCGCGGGTTGAATTTAGCCCTCGGGAAGAATTTAGACCTCGGGAAGAATTTAGGCCTCGGTCAAAACCAGAACGACGCTGGGAAATCCCCAGCGCCGCCGCAAGCCAGGGGCGGCGCATGGCGGCTCGATTGTGAAACATATCAAAAAGGACGAAAAACTCGAAGAAACTGATCTAGAAGCAAAGATTAAAGCGAGGAAATCAACGTACCACAAATGCAGGCGTTGCTTCACGTCCAAAGCGTCCAAAATGTTGATTCACAGGCGGAGATGAGCGGCGGTGGCGTAGAGCTTCAGAACGGAGGGTTGAACTGCCGTTCTCCTTCTCTCTCCCCTATTTATATTAAGAGAGACGATCCGATGCGCAGGAAACGAAGCATCGTGCACCGAGCCGTTCGATCTTTGACACGTGTCCTCATCAGATGGTCAGTATTAGGAATTCAGAACCGAAGTCAGAGTGCCGTATGGCCGAACCATTGGCTTCGTGACACGTGTCCCTGAGGTGACGTTTCGTACTGATTGACTGACGCGGCATGTGCCGAGGCAGCTTTTTGCCTTCCCAGCGCCCCGGTGGGTTTGATACGAGGATTTCTTGCTGCCAGAAGTGGTTGGTGAAGGTATCACCGAAGCTCCTCCATCCATCAGGGATGCCTCTCAGAGAAGGAGTAGTGGCTCGTTAAGGGATCAAGACCCTGAAGCGGAGATGTGGGGCTCCAGGGGTCTTGAGGGGCTATTGTGGAGGCTTCGGTTATCATGCCGGTAACTGAGCCGCATACATGAACCAGCATCTCAGCAGGACTGGCCGAATGGCCGAAGAGTGCCAATCTCCCCTGGTCCCTGGTATGGTATCTCGCCCAGGGCTGTGCTTCGGTTTCGGTGTTATCCGAGATATTGGATCGAGGCAGTTATGATGGATGGGGACCTTGTCAGATTCATCATAACAGCAATGATTTGGATCAGGTCATGTGCTCCGTAACCGTTTTATTCCCCTACGTCATGAATGATGTCGCCAGAAGCGGTTACCAGAGCGTGATCTCCACGCGTTGGCTTGAGGGCCAAGTAAACCTAGGTCTATAAATACGAAGGGATGCTCATTGTGAGAGGTACGCCATTCTTCCCAAAAACCCTAGACCTAAACCTCTCTCCTTACATCTAACTTGATCGTCGGAGGGTCACTGGGCAATATCAGCCCTAGTGACTTGTTGCAGGTCTCGCGGCGGAGCAGGAAGGGATCCCACGACGTGTGCTGTCTAGGTCTTGATAATCTGAGCCCCCACAATTACGAACACCCGACTCTCTCTCCCTCCCTCCCCATGACTTGGCCGAGGAGCAATGTTGTTCTCTCCTCTTTGACTCTCTCTCCCTCCCATTGATTGTGTTGTTTCGAAGACCTTACTCCGGTGACGATTGCCTTCGCCGTCCACCAATCTTACCATCTCCATCCGTCATGATTTTGAACTAATAGAATATTGTCCCTGTCCCTCTATCCCTCCCACTGCTAGTTTTGGTTTGATGACCACACTCCATTGATGACTCACTCCGATGTCCTTGTTAGCGTGACGATAAGTCTCTCTCCCTTTCTTTTCCGGTCCGGGAATGGTTATTTCATAAATAACTAAAGGAAGGGAAACAACCACAGGAAGTTCATATATCACGATAAAACTCAAGTAGCTCGGCTAAGATGAACACTCTTGAACCTTTAACGGCAATAAATATCGAACCTTCCCGATCAAAAAAGGAAAAGAAAAAGAATTTTGAACGTTCATGTTAGTTCAATTTCTATACTAGTACCCTTCTTCTTCTTCTTTTTATCGGTAAAAAATAATATCTGTTATGATCGTTAGATTAGCACATTTTTGAAAGAGAAGTTGAACTTCTAGTCTCCTTTCTCCTGACACGTAAGTGCACCCATGATACGGTCAGGCAAAATTAATGTCTTCTTGGGCGCGTATTACATCTTTTAGCTGTAAGATACACAAAATAGTATCAAAGGATAGTACCAAAATATACCAAGAAATAAAAATGTATATTATATGCTGTGGCAATTAATGGAGTCTACAATGGAGGAGTACATGAAAATCATGAACAACAATTTCACGGACATTGAAATCCCTCACGGAAACAAGATATTTACATGGGTTAACAAATCTTGTTCATTCTTGCAATTCATAAGAATGATCCCATTTCTCCTCCCATGTCTCTCACTAAACAATAATAAATGAAATCCAAGGATTGTATAATTTCTAGAAACTTTTGAATAATTCTCAATTTTTCTTTTTACAAGCTTTGTGCTCTGACCATTTAAACCTCGACGTCTCATTGGTAGATAACTTCTTAGCTCTCTCCCAATCATGAATCACAGTCGTTAGATCAGCTAACTTGGCACTTATACCAAGACAACAATTAGCATGAACAGTCACCACAAACCCAATATCTCTACTATTTTCACAAAAACCACTAAAATAGAGTGTGTCCAAAAGCCTATAATTGAGTCCTAATTCTTTGAAGAAACCTTTTTCAATGAGCAACCGCACAACATCCTGCTCAGTCTGTCGAACGTTGTCGTTTCTTTTTGCGTACCAAGTATCATACAATGTAATTGTCTTGTTGTTTGATCTAACTATGGTAAAACCGTTGTTGACGTAGCAGAGATTGTTCCCTTCGTAACCATCGCAAGCGATTTGAAAGTCAAATGTTTCGTTTGGGCTCAGAATGGAAAATGGGTTCCTAAGCCATAATATATCAGTGTCCTGCATTCAATCATGAAATAATTGGTCAAATGTGAATATACATGAATAAAAAACAAAT
This sequence comes from Rhododendron kiyosumense, assembly GCA_019656275.1. Lineage (NCBI taxonomy): Eukaryota > Viridiplantae > Streptophyta > Magnoliopsida > Ericales > Ericaceae > Rhododendron > Rhododendron kiyosumense. The sequence continues at coordinate 33,445 of BPLS01022124.1, forward strand.
AAATACTCCTATCATGTCAAAAAGATTGCTATTTGAAACAATTTCAAGGATCATTAAAAAAATTGCAGTTAAAAAAAATGCCAAAAAGATTGTTCACTATATATGCAGAACGGTAATTACAAAAAAAAAATGCTTTTGTCAGAAGAATTCAAACATTTTTTTACGGATGATGCTATAGCGTCCTCGGTCATTTTGGGGACACCGTAATTTTTGGCATAACAGAACCCTTACAAGCATAACAAAAATCATTACAAGTATAATAGAACCATAATATGGCATAACCAAAAACCAATCAAGGCATAACCAAAAATCAATCAAGGCATAACCAACCAAGTTATGCATTGTTATGGTTTTGGTTATGCTTATAATAGTTTTGGTTATGCTTATAATGGTTTTATTATGCCAAAAGTTACGGTGTCCCCAAAATGACCGGGGACATCGAAGTTATTCCCTTTTTTTACATGTTTTAATTTAGCATAGTAGACTTTTTTTTTTTTTTTTTTTTTGAACAGAAAGACTATAAGATGACCAATTAAAAAGAAAGTCACCTTCAAACAAGAGAATTACGTACCGAGCTTTTTTTTTTATTGGCAAATTTTTTTATTTATTAGAACTTGACAAAGGGCACATCGAGCTTCCAATAAAAAATTAGATGAAACACTAAAAGGGCAACCGCCCATACACCCAAGGGACAAAATCCGTAAAACACCAAATGGGCCAAGGCCAAGACTATTGGTAAGTGGATGCTTTTTTTTAACTAATCTCATTCACGCTTTTTCCCCGTTTTCTTTTAATCTTTGTAATTTTGATTCATTGATTAATAAGATTTTCTTTGCTGATATATAAAAATATATATATCTCAGTCCAAAATCAAATAATGTCATAAGAACATGATGTAGACCAAGTTCCCACAAATTTTTCCTGAAAAGCTCAAGAAGTAACACTACAATTTTAGGGGCTCTTTTGGGCTAAAATTTGGGAGCCGAAGCGTTTGCTTCACCTTAATTGAATACATGCCAGTGTATATTCTCATGAATGTATCTGAAAAAATAGCCAAGTTTCCATGCAACTAAACAAAAGTACCGTGAATATGAAGTTGTAGCCACGCTTGAGAACATCCCCAAGAAACTGAGTCCGCCTCCACATCATCTTGTAATAATCTTCATTCCCATATATCTTCTCGTCTACAAAATTTATACCTTCTATTTCAAGCTTGTAGCAATGAAGTCGAAGAAACTTGCACCGGTTGTAGGATACTGGATCGGTGGCCACAATTAGAATGTGATTTACTAACCCCTGAGTACCATCGCCGAGCCAGAAACCATCCAAGAATAGATCAAGCATTGACTTGTCTCCTTCCACGTAGGCTTTGTTTACCACGGCAATAATTACAGTCTTGTTTTCTGTTGATGTTTCAGCTAAAACCTCGTCGAGTTCATCCTGATAAATAGCCATTTTATGCTGTAGATGATGAAATCAAATAGACTGTATCAATATTACGGTCACGTTTGGGGTAATAACGTACAACTATGATTGATATATCTTCTAACCAGTGGTTCATGATTTTTGAAATCTCGTCAGTATCTATAATTCTCGAATTTATAATGATTAACGACTGACAATATTTCTTACCACATTGTGAAATAACAATTGAGAGTTGCAAAATCGTGATAGCATTAGCTTGATACAACTACTATTGAACTGAAAAGATAAGAAAAACTATTGGAGCCACCCAGTGACACCCATTACAACTCAAAGGCCAATGGGTACCAAGAAAGAAACAAAAAAAAATGAAAAAAATGAAAAGATAAGAAATGAAGATGCTTACCATGGTTGTGGAATTGCATTGGGAGCTAGGGCTGGAAAGGAGAGGCATCAGAGTACCGGAGGGAGTGGCGATGAAGATGAAAAGGAAACCGAGGAACAAGAGTGACAATATTGCGAAATCAAAAGCTCGATTCCGTAACGTATGTGTCGTCTGATTCGACTGTGGGCAAGGCGGGAGCTCCACACTACTAGAGGACCTCTTCATCTCTGAGGTTTGGTTTCCCAACTTTGAGATCGATGGATTAGGTGCTTGGACACCCTGGACTTTATAAACAAGTAGAGCTTCGAGGACTTGCTAATCTTTTCCATTTATATATAAAACTCACATTCGACACTTGCATATGTTTATATATTTATATCAAAAAGATGTTACATCGCCAAATCATTGACGATCATTGCCAATCACTGGGTTGTATACAGCACTAAACTGTTGTGAAGTTGCATCAGATACCTATATGTAAGAAAAATTAATTAGTAGCACGCTAAAGGGGTTGTATAACAAAAATTAATTAGTAGCACTAAACTGTTGTGAAGTTACGGGTTCAAATCTTAGGGAGCGGAGTTTTATACCCATTGTGGTTTATTGAGTTGGGATTTGGGTAAAAATGGATTCTTCGATCGTATGGGGAAAAAAAATTATTTTTAGTACATGCCAGAAACCTAATATAACCGGACTTGGATGGTAGGGAATGGAACTTGGCTATAATGAGAATCGAACCCTAATCTTCTTTAGGGTAAAGAGAAACCTTTATCACTTGGTTATCCCATCGTTCCCAATAGCACAGTATGTTGTATAATTAAGCAACATGTATGTGTGTGTATATATATATATATATATATATATGTATATATATGTATATATGTATATATATGTATATATGTATAACATTGTTCTTATTCTATGTATGCACGAGGAGATGTTTTAAGTTAATTTGGTGTTTCAAGAAACACCGCTTATTGTTCCTATGACCGTGTAATTTATCGAAAAATTGTTTCAACAAGAGTGAATCGGAAACGTAAAATTATCAATTGAATTTTAAAAAATGCAAAAAAGGGAAAAATTAGCTTTAAAATCTGCATCTATAGTCAGGACTATTTTTTGTATTCAGGTTACCAGACACAAATAAGTTCCCTCAGAATGACGGAAGTCCACATCAATGGCAGCAAAATGCCCCGGGATGGCGGAAGTCCATGCCAGATATTTTCTTTTAGTTAGTTGAGAGATACTCCGTACTAGTAAAACCAAGTTTCTGGTGGAGATGCTCGTTATCGTGTTGGAAGTCAACTTCCATTCATCCTAGCTAGGTTGTTAGAATGTGTCTTTAAATGGTACGTTGTCCTCCTATATATAAAGACTTTAAAAAACTAATCACATAATAAGATGACCGACAGTTTTTTGTTTACAAAATTGCTACGACCACTATTTCAAATACAACCCCTCACATATTTATGTGACTAACACGCATTAGTATGTGTGAACCCTTCGTGTATGTGAGAGATTATATTTGCTGTTGTGGTTGAATTATTGTGTATGTAACACTTTTGGTTTGTTTATTCAATTGCGATGACGATTCACAGTAGCTCAAAATGTACACAACAACAAACCACAACTCCAATCACAATTCCTTCATACATACGTGGGCCTACACGCAATTATGGGTGTGGGTTTCACATATATATGTGAGGGAGTTGTGGTTAGTTGTACACACTGGTATTTACATCCTAGAATGTGCCACCCAATGAGTAAATTCCACGTGGCACCGAATGGTACGGCGGCCATACGGAACCTGTCCCAGTCGAGTACCAATTACGGAGGATTACGGGAATTAAAGAGGACACTGTTTTTATAACAAACGGTGTCATTTTGGAGTGAACCGGTGTCGTTTGGGTAACAATTAAACGATGGTTTGGAAAGTTATTGGATTTAACCGTTGATTTAAACATTATGACCCTCAAACGGTATCCTCACTGTCCTGTTTTATAACTGAAATCAGACGCAATTGCAGGGAATCATTTGGGAAGCCAGACGTGTTGCATTAATTCACGTTACTTGAAAATAGGAACCACGATCCAGGAAGTGGCCATGAACACCATGATCGAAGTGTGCAGGGGAGAAAAGAATTCTGGAAATATCAATGTAACCGTTCGAAAGCCCCATCGACCGTTTTATATGGCCAACGTGGGCATCAATCGAAGACGTGGAGATCGAAGGCAGGCCCAGTGTCTATAAATAGAGAAGTAAAGTGAAGAGAGAAGCCCCCACAAAAAATTCATATCATCTGACAACTCATACAAAATGATTGCTCAGAGATCTATCTTAGATTAGTTTAGTTTAAAGTAGGATCTTTTTGTAAGTTGAAGGCTTATTTGCATGTAAGATTGCTTTTTGATTAAATTCAAGTTCTCTTATTTTCCTGTACGTTTTTTCTTACCAAAGAATAGTCGTTTGTAAGTCCATTTTTGATTAAATTCACTGTGCTTATATTTCTGTATTATTCTTGAAAGAGTCTTAAGAGTGTTTGCATACAAATTTATCTTTGATTAAATTCAGGTTTGTTTGTGTTCAATCATCTTTTCTGATTCGAAGTACGTCAATCTTTTATTTGGTTGATACCTTAAGGAAAATCCTCTTAGTTGAGGTAATCGAACGGATAACACAATTGCCTGATTGAGATTAGTTATTTCAAATCAATTTGAAAAGAGTAATTTCTTCTCTGAAGTTATTTCTTTTTTGGCACGCCCGCACACAATCATTTACCATTTGATTGAGCTAATTCAGCCCAAACAATTTTTGGCAGGCCCGGTGGGACTCAAAGGTGTCAAAATGCCAAGGTTTCGAAAGCAAATAGGAACACCCATTGGTGATCTAGTGCCAGAAGAACAGGCTGTGCCAGAACAGGCAGCGGAACTAGGAACGCCTATAAATCCTGTTTTTCCTCAATTGGCTTTAGACCTCGAAGAGCCTCTTTATGAAGAGCCCTCTTACGAAGCACCTCCTGAGGAAGTGCCTCCAAACTTCCAAAGAGGACAAGCCAGTGGCAAAGACCACGATAGAGAGGAAATATTTAGAGAAATGATGATAGCTTTTCAAGAGATGGCTCAAACCCAAAGAGCCATGATTAAAAGCATAAGAAGTAGGTTGCCCAACTTAGAGGCAACAAGAAATAGCCCAGGGGATATTGGGCTAAATAATCATGCCAACTCGAGCACTTACCAAAGTCCCTTCGAAGGAAGGCTTGGAGATGACGTTGGTAAAAGTAGAATGAAGTCTAAAACAGGTAAGGAAAAGATGTATCCAGATGAAATACCACAATCTTGGTATGAGCCTGTGAAACCTACAAAACCTGTCCTAGAAATTCCAAGGCAATCTCATGGTATTACCATAGGGGTTCAACGAAACACTAGGGAAAGACAGAGCGTGAATCCTTTCTTCGAACCCACAATTGGGGAATGGGAGGATGACTCAGAACCAGAATTGGTTCATAAGCCTGAGAGAAGGGGTGAAAACCCACAACATACTCGGCAAAATGTCCCAACCACCAAAAATCCTCTCACGACAGCTTATGAAAGCCATAGGTCTGTTCGAACTAATGATGCATTTGATAAAATGCAACAGCCACCGTATGGGAGATTTCCTAGAGAGAAACAAGGGGATTTAAATACGATAAGGGGAGTTTATGAGGATGGTATCATAGGACCAGAACCTCCCATTGAAAATCAGGAACAAAACTTCCTCATAGGCAATCCAATACTAAGAGACCAAGTCATGGGTCTCATACAAGAGGTTTGTGGACCTCGAACTCGGGGGGTACAACCTCAAATTTATAGAAAACCATATCCAGAATGGGTAAACACGACTTTCCAAATCCCTAGAGAGTTTAAAATCCCGGATTTTACTTTGTTCTATGGGGATGGGAGATAGTCTTCTATAGAGCATATAGCAAGGTTTTCTGCCCAATGTAAGAATTTGGCTCAAAATGGCTTCATGAAGTTGAAGCTATTCCCAAATTCTTTGTCTGGGCCAGCTTTTGCATGGTATACTAACTTACCACCAGAGTCAATAACTGATTGGTTTCAGATGGAAGAGGCATTCCATGCACAGTTCTTCAATGCTGAGCCTGAAATCTCTACGGCAAACTTAGCAAGGCTGAAGCAGAAACCAGATCAGAAAGTAGTAGATTTCATATCTAGGTTCAAAAGAGCAAAAACCAAATGCAAATTTCGTCTGCCAGAGGCAGAATTCGTTAGATTAGCACAAAATGGTTTAGAAAGAGAGCTTCGAAAGAGATTTGATTCTACAGAGTTTAGAGACTTTGCAGATCTAACCTATAAAGTGGCTAGATATGAATCACTACTAGAGGAGGATATGGACAGACATAATTCTTCCTACCCAAAGTGGCTAGATAGATGCTGCAGAAATTATAGAGCATGATCCTTGTATTTGCGAGCCTTTGATTCAAAAGAATGTATCCCTAGGACAGAAGTTCAAACAAAAGGAGATTACTAAAGTATACTCTTTTAATATATCAAAAGCTAATGAGATTTTTGATTTCTTGTTAAGAAAGAAAATCATTAAGCTGCCTTCGAATGTGAAACTGCCCACAGCAGAAGAAAAGAATGGGAAGACTTATTGCAAATGGCATGACTCTTTGTTCCATTCAACTAAATCTTGTAATGTTTTTCATGACAGGATTCAAGAACAAATCAAGAAGGGAAGAATCAAATTTCCAGAAAAGGCTATGGGAATTGATACAGTGCCTTTTCCAAAGGTAGAAGAAGTCAACACCAATGTGCCTTCTTCACTGGCTCGAACTGTCAAGAAATATTGGCAGGATAAGGAGGCACCGGTGAACATGAATACTGTTCAATATGGAAGAGGCAAGCCATACGCTGGCTATCCTCGAGGCATGGGATGAGGCCAAGTCCATATAGGCGAGCCAATGATGGTTTTTCTTCACAGAAGTTGCCAGGTAATAATCATTTGCCCTTGTTAGAAGCCTCATTTTTGGAGTGCCTGTGTGTAGGATGTAGGGCCAACTATCTGGTTCTTAAGGACTTGGATAGAAAGGGCGTGAGTTTTTTCCCTAAGGAGATGGGAATGAAGAGAATGGCTCCAGTGCAAGCGAAGCCAAGTGATAGCAAGCCCTGGATGGCATCGAAGAGAGATGTGCCTACTAGCCCTGCCCCAGCTATCCACAGAAGGGAGTTGCCGCCTTCGAAGAAAGCCAACATTGGCCAGACATCTGAGGCACCAGGAAAAGCTAAACAAGAGGAATTCACTTTGGTAAAAGGGGTTCCTAATTGGTTTCTCAAGCAAGTCAAGCCTGATCTGTTCCAAGGATACAAAGGCTCCAACAGGAATGAGAACAGAACTTTCAAGCCACCAGCTTCGAACTCTGGAAATTGGGTGTTGATTAGGGATCCCAAGTCCCAAATACCACAGATGGTTCTATTGCTCTCAAGAACTCAGAAGAGGAAACTCCAGAGAAAATATACGCTTTTCCAATCAGGAGAATCCTCAACAGGGGAAGAATCAGGCAGGGGAGCAAGGCCTAATCCACGGTTTGACAGGGTTAAGAGGGACCCAGAAGAGTTTCGAGCCCAGTATCATGAGAGGGAGACTTTGAAGAAAGTAGCCTCTGATATGCTCGAAGAAGATCTTGATCCACCTTCTCCCAATTCATTGGCTAGTTATCAGTCCGGGTTACTCGAAGCCATGTTGGTAGAGCAAGAAGGAATCGAATGAAGCTCTTCACCCATGGAACTATCAGCACAAGAAGTTGAAAGCAAGGAAGTTAAGGAAACTGAGACACTTAAACCAGCCAAAGAAATGGGAACAATCCAATTTGGGGGGCAACCAGAAGTGCAAGTGAATATGGTGTACCCATGCTCTATGGATTTCTTCAAGAATGGCCAGATATCGAAAGGCCGAGGTGATGCTTGGTCAAACTTGGGCAAGCCAGATGGTTCTGAAGAAACACTGAGTGATGAAGAATTGAACATCATATGTAACAACTGTGACCTGGAAAAAGTGGCTCAGATTGAGATGGACGAGAACCTGGTATGTGAAATTGAGCAGAGTCAAGAGATTTTGGAGGTAAGCTCAAAAGAAAATGCTTATTTTGTGCCGGATTCCATGTCCGACGCCGAATACCCCTTAGTAATAGATTTAAATTATGTGGAAATTTCATATCCATTTAAATTACCTACTAAAGCAATGAGACAACATTTGCGTTCATTATATATTACTGCATATTTCGATGGAGTCCCACTTAACAGAATCCTGATGGATAACGGAGCTGCAGTGAATATTTTGCCTTTCCAAACTTTGAAAAAACTAGGAAAAGGAAAAGCAAAATTGATTCCAACCAGCACATCCATTGCAGGATTTACTGGGGAAAGTCAACATACCAAGGGAATCATTTCCATTAGATTGGCAGTAGGAGGCATAGAGACTGATACTGCTTTCTTTGTAGTTGACACATATGCTAAATATAATGCTTTATTGGGAAGAGATTAGATTCATGTTAATGAATGTATCCCTTCCTCTATGCATCAGGAATTAATGATTGTTAAGTATGACAAAGGCAAAGAAGTGGGTGTTGAAGGAGTCAAAGCTGATCCACATCCATTTAGTGCCACAGCAAATTTTGCTGAAGCAGAGATGTACAAATCAGATGTAGTTCCCTTGAGTGAATTACTGCAAGCAGCCACTTACCCAACCAACGAGATGGAACTAGGAGAATTGGCAGAGCTGAAATCGAAACTGAACCAAACTGTTGATTATGAATCAGACACCCCAAAAGATGACGCTGCTTGGATGTAAGTCCAAGGAAGAGGCAGAAGAAGAGGCCAACTCTTTGGCTTTGGTGAGGTATGTTGCTTTGGGGATTGAGCAGAAGATTCAGGATGACAACATATGGGAAGATGTTATGCAGGATGATAAGCCTCATGAGGAGAAAATCCAGATTACTTCTCCAGAACAGGTTGAAGCTCAAGACCTTCTAGAGGAAGTAAAATTGGGGGATGAACAAAATCCTAATCCAGTGTTCATTAATAAGTAGCTCGAACCAGGGGGTGAAAGCTGGATTGGTAGCATTATTGAAAGCAAACAAGGATTGCTTTGCATGGAGTTACAAGGAACTACCTGGATTGGACAGAGAATTGGTGGAGCATAGGTTACCTATCAAGCCACAATTCAAACCTGTAAAACAGCCCACCAGGAAGATGAGTCCAGAAACAATTGCAGGTGTCAAAAAGGAGATGCAGAGGCATTTAGACGTAGGTTTCATTAGAACAGCCAGGTATGTCGAATGGCTATCCAATGTGGTTCCAGTCCCTAAAAAGAATGGGACTATCAGGATCTGTGTTGACTTTCGAAATCTAAATACTGCAACCCCTAAAGATGAATACCCAATGCCTAATGTGGATACACTTGTGGACAGTTCAGCTGGACACAAGGTATTGTCCATTTTGGATGGGCATTTAGGGTATAATTAAATTTGTATTGCAAAGGAAGATGTGAATAAAACAGCATTTGCTTGCCCTGGTAATATTGGTATTTTTGAATGGGTCAAAATGCTATTTGGATTAAAAAATGCTGGAGCCACTTATCAGAGGGCTATGAATGCCATTTTTCATAATTTGGTTAGAAATTTTCTTGAGTGTTACATAGATGATATCATTGTGAAGTCAAATTCCGATGAGGATCATTTGCAACACATAGAAAAGTCATTTCAACAAATGAAGCATTATCAGTTGAAATTGAATCCAGAAAAGTGTGCTTTTGGAGTGTCAGCTGAAAATTTTCTAGGATATTTAGTCCACAACAAAGGAATACAAGTTGACAAGAATAAAGCAAAAGCTATTATTGAAGCCAAGCCACCTTCTACAAAGAAGGAGTTGCAAAGGTTTCTTGGTCAATTAAATTTCCTTCGAAGGTTTATATCTAATACTGCAGGGAAAACTAAAATCTTCTCTTCTTTGTTAAAACTGAAGGAATGGGAAGAATTCAAGTGGTCCAAAGAGTATGATGAGGCCTTCGAAGCCATCAAGAGGTATCTAGCCAACCCTTCTGTTTTGGCACCTCCCATCAAAGGAAAGCCAGTAACGTTGTACTTAACTGCAACACATGACTCAATAAGAGTACTGTTGGCTCAAGACAATGAAGATGGCAAGGAAAGAACAGTTTATTATCTTAGTAGGTTTTTAAACTCCTGTGAATGCAAGTATGCTGCAGTAGAGAAGTTGTGTTTAGCTTTATTTTATACTTCCAAGAAACTCAGACATTATATGTTACCTAGAGTAACTTATGTTATTTCTCAAACTGATGTAATTAAGCATATGCTTTCGAAGCCAGTGCTTAGTGGGAAGATTGGGAAATGGATAGTATCTTTGATTGAGTTTTGTCTTGAATATGTACCACAAAAATCAGTAAAAGGCCAGGCATTGGCCAATTTTTTAGCTAATCATCCAAATGAGCTTGAGACACCAAGAGCATTGGAAGCCACTATGGTCGAGATTAAGCCATGGAAATTATGGAGAAAGCTGCAAGAAGCTGCAGAGCATTGCTCTTGTCAGCAGGGTAGATGGAATAGCCGTATTGTCATTGGAAATGAGGGGTGTTGATGGCAAGGTTATTCACTTCATTGAACCAGTCAGGCTCTTCAGGAAGGGGAACCAGCTTATTGGTCTCTTCGAAGTCCGCTGGGAAATGTGGGGTTTGCAACTCTGTGAACCAGATGGATTTTTGGGCTTGGGCCATGCGCTTAAAGTCGCAGTAAGGAGCAGGCCCAAGATAGTTTTCCTCCTGCTTTAGGAAAGGAGAAAATTTGAGAGAGGAGTAAATGGATTCAAGCATGCCCATGTGAACGGTGTCATTACCGCTCAAAGGCAAGAATTGGCTTGCAAACAGGGTTCAAAAGTGATGGAATCTATTAGGTATGGGGTCAGGTTGGTCGAACTTGATCAGGATGGTACCAGTGTTGGTATTAGCGGAGTTTTCCTCCCATGAGCCCCAGTTGGACCCATCACATGAATTCGAACGAGTCAAAGAGGAATCCCAACCCGTGGAAGATGGGTTGGGAGTATGGAATGTTCGATCAGAAATAAATTTGCCTGCCAATATTCGAGGAGAATTTGGAGGAGATATTTGGGGAGAATGAGATTGATGATCGAGATTATCTAGGATAAGATTGATTTCTGGAAGAGAGTCCATAAACGTAAGACTTCTTAACAGAGAAGACTCAAATTCGAAGGGATTTATGAGGGGTAATGTGATTCGTTAAACCCTATCATTAACTGCCATTTATAGGAAAATTATTGTAGCTATCTTTGGGAAGCTCAATAGACGTGCATGGGAATGAAATCCTGTCATACTTCGTGCGTCCGAATTTGAAGGGATATGGGCAGAGAACGTGTGCCATTAACATTTATTTAGCAGAAATAAAATGTTAATGCGGGGGGGTGTGTTTACATCCTAGAATGTGCCACCCAATGAGTAAATTCCACGTGGCACCGAATGGTACGGCGGCCATACGGAACCTGTCCCAGTCGAGTACCAATTACGGAGGATTACGGGAATTAAAGAGGACACTATTTTTATGACAAACGGTGTCGTTTTGGAGTGAACCGGTGTTATTTGGGTAACAATTAAACAATGGTTTGGAAAGTTATTGCATTTAACCGTTGATTTAAACATTATGATCATCGAACGGTATCCTCACTGTCTAGTTTTATAACTGAAATCAGACGCAATTGCAGGGAATCATTTGGGAAGCCAGACGTGTTGCATTAATTCACGTTACTTGAAAATAGGAACCACGATCCAGGAAGTGGCCTTGAACACCATGATCGAAGTGTGCAGGGGAGGAAAGAATTCTGGAAATATCAATATAACCATTCGAAAGCCCCCTCAACCGTTTTATATGGCCAACGTGGGCATCAATCGAAGACGTGGAGATCGAAGGCAGGCCCAATGTCTATAAATAGAGAAGTAAAGTGAAGAGAGAAGCCCCCACAAAAAATTCATATCATCTGACAACTCATACAAAATGATTGCTCAAAGATCTATCTTAGATTAGTTTAGTTGAAAGTAGGATCTTTTTGTAAATTGAAGGCTTATTTGCATGTAAGATTGCTTTTTGATTAAATTCAAGTTCTCTTATTTTCCTGTACGTTTTTTCTTACCAAAGAATAGTCGTTTGTAAGTCCACTTTTGATTAAATTCACTGTGCTTATATTTCTGTATTATTCTTGAAAGAGTCTTAAGAGTGTTTGCATACAAATTTACCTTTGATTAAATTCAGGTTTGTTTGTGTTCAATCATCTTTTCTGATTCGAAGCGCGTCAATCTTTTATTTGGTTGATACCTTAAGGAAAAATCCTCTTAGTTGAGGTAATCGAACAGATAACACAATTGCCTGATTGAGATTAGTTATTTCAAATCAATTTGAAAAGAGTAATTTCTTCTCTGAAGTTATTTCTTTTCTGGCACGCCCGCACACAATCATTTGCCATTTGATTGAGCTAATTCAGCCCAAACAACTGGACCTCAAACACAAACAATTACACAAACACACTCACAATAGGGGTGGGTTCCCCCTCCACACTTAACCTATAAGGGTGGGTTTTCGCACCCTGGAGGTCCATATTGCGTGGGACTCAATACCTCTATTGCGTGTGAGTGTCTGTGTGTTGTGGTAGCATTGTTATTTGAAGAAACACAAGCATCATTTGAAAACATATAACTAATCCAGTTCAATGCCTTAACCCCGTTCCGCATTGTCTTCTTAATAAATAAGTACTTATTTAAAAAATTTAAACTAAAAAATAATAACGCAGTGGAATTTACGAGAAACTAGTTAGCGTACGAATCCAAACGAAATAAATAACTCGAGTCCACGCTCAAACCTTGCGCACAAGGAAGAAAGAGAAAACTCTGCAATATTATTAATTAAAAGCTGAATAATTGAATAGGTTACAACCCTTATTTATACTAGTAGAGAAATCCTATCTTAGGTAGGAATTTAGTAAGACAATTTCTTGCTAGTCAAGAAATTATAAAGAAGAAAATAAAATAAAATAAAAAACTTATAAAATCCTAAAAGGAAAGAAAATAAAATTCCTAGAAGAAATCCTAAATCATGCCAAAACAAGAAGATTAAAAATGTGCAAAACATGTTGCACAAATAAGATTTCCTAAGGCCATCCACAGTGGTATAATAAAAAACCAATTGTTTCTAAAGTTAACAATGTTGGTGTAAAAGATGGCTCGCAATGATATAATCAAACTTAGCAACATCCTTAGAAATAATCAAATTTTGGGCTTTGGATAACCAAAACTAACAACATTTTTCAATAATCAAAATTTGTGAACTACACGCGTGTTTCAATTGGTATTTTTTTTCTTCTCTTCTTCGCCTACTCTATATCTTCTTTACTTCACCCACAAACTATTTCTCCTTTTTCCTTCAAAAAGTGAAACTCATATCTCTCGATCATCTACAATTCAACCCATCGTCGCTAGATTAAAATATTTCACTATTCTTTCCCATTTCTATTTTTTTCCCCCAAAAAATTCATAATAGAAGGGAAGAAAGTCACCGATTTTTTTTCAAAAAAATTCATAATAGAAGGGAAGAAAGTCACCGATTTTTTTCAAAATTAAGAGAGGGAATCGATATATTTTTGCCAAAAAAAAAACGTAAATGGAGGGAAGTGAATGGTATGAAATAGAAAGGAAGAGAGAGTAAAATTGCAGTGGACACTTATTTTGGTTATGGATTAGAAGTAATCATTATGAAGCTCAACATTGTTAAGCTTAGCAATTCCGTAAGTGAATAATCAAAAGTTGATGTGTCAACTTTTGGTTATCCTTTTTTTATTATACCACTGTGGATGGCCTAATAATATAATTTCAAAACTAAAATTCTAATTCTAAATAAGATTTTAGATTCTTATTTTTATAATTCTTGAATCATAAAAATAAGAATAAAATCTTTCAGAATTTTGTCCAACATCAAATAATGTGTTTACGCAAATAATTTTTTGATTTTTTTTGCACCGTTCAAAAGATCTCAATGAGATCTAATCCCTCCATCCACATATGTTGGTTCATTTTGGAAATTCGTGTCATTTCTAAACCATTTTATCTTTCAATTTATAATAGTTTTCATAATTTGAAAACATAGAATAATAAAACGATAGAGTATCAAATAAGATCCATAATGCATATTTTTTGAAGTACGTATTGAAAGATATAAACATTTGAAAATGGCACAGACTCCCAAAAGGGACTAACAAACACGGACAAAGGGAGTATCAAACAAAATTCATATTGCTAAAAAAATTATTTCTATAAATACATAATTTTTTAGTTTGAAATTACTTTCTTAATAAAATAGTAAGTACTTATATGAGAAATCTAGAACTGGCCAGAGTATCCTTAAAGAGAAAAACTTTTTTACAGCGGAGTTGTGAATATATTTTACGGCACTCAATCGCATGCGTCCAAAAGTGTTTTGGACAGTCTGAATTTAAAAAAAATTGTTTGCTGGAAGAGTGTTTTTTAAATCCAGATTATTAATTGCTGAAACAAACGGACAACTGAAATTGTACAAAGCCGTAAATAACTTATTCTCTCATTCTTACAGTATTTACAAAAGAAACAACAGCAGACATATTCCATGATAGCAACAGCTCCATTTCCAGGAGTAATTTGTTCTCTCAACCGTACCCTATCTCTTTCTTCCTCTCTCTCAACCCTAGCCACCACAACTTCTTGATCTTCTCCCTTCCCCTCCTCTCCGTCGGTTCCATACCCGTATGCGGCGGCGGGAGGGGGAGGCCATGATACTACCTACTCCCTTTCTTTATTTTGTTTTTTTACCTTCTGTCTCTCCAGATCTACGACTTATCGTCTGATCAAGTCGTAGATCTATGAGAGTTTTGTCTCTTGTTCAATGAGAGTTATTAGTTTCGTCTTTGGACGAATTTTGTCTATAGATCGGGTTCTCTCAATCGAGGTTGTTTCACAACGATATCTGTTCTTCAGCGTTCTTTCCCTACACGATGTCTTTGGCAAGGAAACCCGTGGCAGCTTGCAGATCTGTAGTTCTTGGGAGTTCATTGGTGCGTTCATACTTGGGTGAAGTGCATCTGATCGTCTGGGTATTTGGTGTCTTTTCTCCTTAACTTTGCACTTTTTCTCGTTTGAGACTCCTAATTAGATGTTAGGCAATTTAAAAGTGTCGCTATTGCGTCAGGCCATGTCTGAGTTAAGATGAAAGACATCAATGGCCTTGTGATTTACTTGTTTTCTATTTGTTAGACGATTAATTTGGCTTTGTCGAAGTTCTTTGTAATGATCTCCGTTTTGTAAGTGCTGTTGGGCGATTATCAATACAATCTTCTCACTTTTTGACCAAAAAAAAAACAGCTCCATTTCCATTCTCCATTATCTGTGGAAACATAATAATTTTTCATAGGGCGCTGGACACTCGTGTGAGGTACAAATACTAGAGCTACATGCTTTTTTACCATGGATGTACACCAGTAAAATCAATTCGCGGAGAATAAATACTCCCTCCGTCCCTTTTTAATTGTCCTACTTCGTAATTCCAACTTATTAAAAAGACATCATCATTATACCTTTCACATCAACTTTTTCCTCCACTTTCCCTACTTACCCATCATCATTACACTTTTTCTCACTAACTTTTCAAAAAGGAATCTACTTTTAGGGGTAAAAAAGACAATACACCAACTTTTACCCACTAACTTTACAAAATGGACACTTATTAAGGGACAGCCCAAAATGGAATACTGGACTATAAAAAAGGGACGGAGAGAGTACTAGATCGATTACATCTTTACCAATTCCCATTAAGGATCTCATACGGTCTAGTACTAGAGATAAGGTAACATAAGTATTTAAATTTTAAATTATTTATAACAAGAAGATTTTGGAATTCAGCACATACGGATGTCTGCGCTTGGTCGGAGAATGTTTGAAAATTTGAATGAGTTGAAGCGGGTGATTGAAAATTTGCATATTGTTGGTGCCAAGGTATAATGCTTACCAAAAAAAATTAAAATTAAAATATTGCTGCAATGGTACAATTGTAGCAGTAATGGGAGTATCGAATGATACATACTGAGAATCGGGTGTAATGATCATGAATTTTTAAAATTATTCTTACAAACAAAACACCTAAAGCGGTTGCAACGGCCATTTACGTAGAAGGCAAAAAATCGGATTAAAAGCCACACATAGCGAGAACCGATCGATATGGGTGCAAATTTGGAGAGTATTGATATAGTGGGGTGTAGTAGCAGTATCAGAGGTCCAAAAAACCACCTATATGCTACGCAACGGCCGCTTTTTAAATCCATGTGGTGCCTTGCCAACTTTTTCCTTTTGGTTGTCACTTGTTAGCCTCGCACATGAGTGGTTTTGGGGTCAGGGTCAACATAGTTGGGATAAGTTCATGCCTTTTGGACTTACAACATTTTCTCGTTGTGCTAAGCGTTTATCGAGTTAATAGTTCCTCCTTTTGCCGATCCCAACCAAAAAAAATAGAGAAGCTTACCTTCTTTTAGGTTTTTGACTTATGGGAGCAAAAAGAGATGGTTGAGCCGGCAGGGAGAGGACATGAAGATGTAAAGTAGACCGACGAACAAGAGAGATAAGATTTTGAAATTCATTTTGAAAGCAAAAGCTCAATTCCTACTTATCAAATTCCAGGGAGGGCATTAGGCTTGTTGGATCTCACTTATCAAATTCCTACTTAAGAGTACTGACCTGGTAGTTGCTGTCTCCTTGACATGCACCATCCACGCGAACACTTCCACCTTTGGGGGCTCAAATTCTTCCGAAGTGGTGGAATCTCAAATGGGCTTGCCCATCTTCTGTTCCAGACTTGGCTAGTTGGTGGCTTGCTAATGGTTATAAAAATCAGGAAAAGTATATTTGGAAGTCATGTTTCTATGTTACATTATGGTTTATTTGGCTAGTAAGAAATGACTACATTTTCAACAACTCAACAACACAGGCACAGGAGGTGGGGAATTGGTCAAAACTAGGGTCGCGATGTGGATGAAGGCGAAGTTCGACATCAAAGTCTACCCAGTGGAGGATTTTAAGCTTTTTCTAGATGGTATTCGAAAAGTAAGATTGTAATGTAGTTGAGGTGTATGTTATCCAATTGTCTATTGGATGCATTTTCTTTCTTTTGCATCTAAGCGCCTTGTGCCTAGATGCTTTTTCTCGATGTTCCCATTTCGAGCTATATAAAATGTTTCGTTTGCTAAGAAAAAAGAAGAAGCAAAAGCTCAATTCTTGATCGTAGATGTCAATGATTGGAGTTTGGGTACGTAATTTCCCCCGAAGCTGACGAAAATTGTGCAATGTTTTTCTTGTAGGGCGCACTACCGGCTACCAGTTTGGACCTCGATCACATTGGTTCACTGTGGCCTGTGGGCTGAAATTAAGATGAACAAAACTTTCGTGTAGGGGAAAGTCCAGTAATCTGCAGATCATGTTGACGTAATGGACTACTCTGGGCATGATAATTCAATGAATGGTTCAAACGAGGGAGGTTGTCAATTAGTAGAATAAAGAGGAATTAACCTCCCTGACCAAATAAAAAGGATTTTTTTTTTGTTTGAACGGAAATAAAATGGACTGAGATCCTGTACAATCCCTCCTTAATTTCTCCTATTACTATTTTTATTTGATCGACAACAAAATTATTGATTAAACTCAACAAAGGGTACATTTAGGAGAAACTTAACCGAAAACTGGGCTATGCAGAGTACAGTAAAATACAGAACACGAAAAAATTCAGCCAAATGCTGAAGGAAAAACAATAAAACAAGGTTCTCAACAGCCAAAGGGTAGAAAGGGTACACAGTTCATAGCTTGTCAAAACTTAAAAAGTAATTTAATTTCTCCTATTAGTACTCTTTAGAAGGGGACTAGAGCATCTCCAACCTTTGCTTAAAATTTGAAGATGTCAGTTTTTTTAAATGCTGATGTGATAATTTGACACCCTTAAAACATTTTTCCTCCAACCACGTTGTCAAATTTTTGATCTCATGATGTAAAAGTAAAATCCAAAATGTTGTTTTCGGTAATCCAAAAGGCCAGTTTTACATAATGACACACTTGATGGCAATTTTGCAGCAAATTGGTTGCCTTCAAATCCATATAGGATTAATTTGACTATTACTTGAACGTGAAGCTCAATAGAGTCAATACTGATGGATCGATGCTGCAGGCCAGTATGACTATGACGTGGAGCCCAAAGCAGGAATTGGGGGAGTGTTCAGAGATAGCGTGGGAGCATGGATTCTATGGAAAGTGTAGCAGTCAATCCATCCTTGAAGCTGAACTCTGGGCCATTTACAAAGGACTTATGCTCATCCTGGGAAAAAAGGCATCACTCATGTGAAACGGGCTCTCTTAGCAGTGAGACTTCTACATGGTGCTATAGCCATTGCTCATAACAATGCTGGCCTTATTGAGAATTCAAAATCACTCATGATCAGCAGAACGGCTGAATGGGAACAACAATCTCTCACATTCCCAGGTTTGCAAATCAAAGCACGCTAGCTGATAGCTTATCCAGACTTGGAGCAGAACAAGAGGAGAGTTTAGTTATAACTTGTGACTTTCCTGCAGCTACAAGGCCCCTTATCCGAGAGGATATTTTGGGAGCTGGGTTTGTGCACGATTAAGTTTTTTGCCTTGAAGGCTTTGTCTTGTTTTCTATGTTTAGCTACTTGATGCTTATGCGGGGTAAGAACTATGTTGGTTAAGTTTATTGAATTTCCGAATTACCTGAAAAAGTAACGTAAGGTTGGAGAGGGCTATGATACTAATTTTGACTATCACTTATTAGTGATTTGAACCGTTGTTCCTTTGTAGATCTTCTTTCTTCGTAAAAATAAAAAATAAAATTATGTCAACCTGAAATTCTGTAAAAAAAAAAGTATGTTAACTAGTAACCATTTGAACGTATAAGTTATATTTGGATGCTCGATGGATCCTATTTGTCTCTCAGGCAAGGGCTGCTATACTATATGTTCAAAAGTTCAAAAGAACTTGGTTTTGCTTTACAATTATGCACTGAATCAGTCAGATCAAGAAAAATAAATGAAAATACACATAAATCAGTGAGTTAGTAGATAATATAAATGAAATCCTAAGACCATACTGGAAACTTTTGAATAATTCTCAATTGTTTCTGGAATTTGTACAAGCTTTGTGCTCTGACCATTTAAATGTCGACATCTCATTGGCAGATAACTTCTTAGCCCTCTTCCAGTCATGGATCACAGCCGTTAGGTCAGCTAACTTGGCACTTATAGTAGTACAACAATTAGCATGAACAGTCACCACAAGCCCAACATCTCTACTATTTTCACAAAAGCCACTAAAATAAATTGTGTCCAAAAACCTAACATTGAGTCCTAAGTCTTGAAACAAACCATTTTGCATGAGCTGCACAAGAACGTGTTGCTCATTCCTTCCGACATATTCTTTTCTTTTCGAGTACCAAATATCATACAATGAAATTGTCTTGTTGTTTGATCTGACAATGGAAAAACCATTGTTGATTGAAAAGGATTCCTTCCCTTGGTAAGAATCGCAAGCCATTTGAAAGTCAAACGTTTCATTTGCGCTCATAATGGAAAATGGGTTCCTAAGCCATAATATATCGGTGTCCTGCATTTAGTGAAAAAATTGATCAAGTTTACACATATATTAGGTGTTTAAAAAACAAATAAATACTTCTTCCGTATCAAAAATTGTCCACTATTCATAATGATAAGTGCCAAAAAGGCGTACATATAAAAGAGTTAAGTAGCACAATGTGTTGTTCAGTAAGTTAGACAACATGCAAGTATATGTCACATTGTATTATTGGTAAGTGAATGCTTTATAACTAATCTCAGTCACGAATCAAATGTCGTAAAAAAACATGAGGTAGACCAAATCGCAACAATTTTCCTTTGAAAAATTGCAGAAGCTACACTAGAATTCCAGGGGCTCTTGCATTGGGATCGATCTAGGGCCGGAAAGAGAGGCTTCAAACTAGAAGGAGCAGCGACAAAGATGTAAATTCCACCCCGGAGCAAGAGTGACAATATTGTGAATCCATAAAGCTCGATTCTTTTGTCGTAGACTCGTAGAAGAAATCACTTAATTCAATTGTTGGCAAGGGGTAAACTCCACAGTACTAGAGAAGCTCTTCATCTATTTTCTTTTTTCTTTTTTTGAAATGCGAAAAAAATTTATTAATTTTTGAAAACAGAGAAGCTCTTCATCTCTGGTATGTGGTTCGTAGTAATCCAAAGTATCGAGATGGACACCCTAGACTTTATTAACAAGTAGTAGTATTTGTTGTAATCTAGCTTTGGCTTGTAAAAAAGGTAAGCAAAGTAGTAGTATTAGTATCGGGATGGACACCCTAGATGTTATTCTAACCTATAGGCTTCTACCTCAAAATTTTATATACACATCTCGAACCGACCTTTTGTGAGATCGAGATGAATTTGTTTGGTTATTTCAAATTTTTTTTTTTTTTGTGTACGAATAATTTATACCTCAAGTCTAATAGTTGATTATGCGAATCCTGTTTCTTTTGTTAATGTCTTCGAATGATTGAGCAGCTGCTACAACTGCCGATCAGAATACAACACAATTTTGCTTCTTTCTGCCTTCCCTCTTCTTGGAACAGGATTACTTCTGGCAGCACAATATGTTGTAGAATGAGTTTAGCAAACATGTGTGTGTTTGTCACATTTTAAGCATATTGCTGTTTGAGGAATCTTGCGAAAATGCTCTTGATCTGGGTTGATCTTGGAAAAGGAAACTACAAGTCAACTTTCTATTTTTCGGATGTTTAACGTTGTTTGGCAGTTCCTAGACTGTGCCAGTCCAAGCATTTTTTTAGTTGAATAGTTTAGATTAGTCCTGCAAAGAACGCACAATGGACCCATAAATGACAATATGGCGAAAACCTCATGGGTTTTCTACCTAACCATTTCTACCACCCATTGTGGCTCCCATGGTGTTCGTAGAAGCACGAAGAGAAATTTAAGTGTAAAAGTTAGGTTTTTGCTTTGTTATAAAAAAAAAAAAAGGGAATAAACTTGGTTCAAACTATATTTAACTATTTAAATGAAAGTCATGAGGATTTTATTTTTATGATTCTAACCGTTTGTTATGAACAACAATTTTATGGACATAGAAATCACCCACGGAAACAAGATAAATGCATGGCATGAAATAAGAGTTGGTGAAACTCGATCTTAACGAATAATAAATGAAATCGTAAGATCATACAATTTCAGGAAACATTAGAATAATTGTCAATTTTTTCCGTTACAAGCGTTGTGCTCTAACCATTTAAATGTTGACGTCTCATTGGTAGATAACTACTTAGCCCTCTTCCAATCATGAATCACAATCGTTAAATCAGCCAACTGGTTACTTATAATATAACAACAATTAGTATAAACAGTCACCACAAACCCAACATCTCTACTATTTTCACAAAAGCCACAGAAATAAATTGTGTCCCAAAACCTAACACTGAGTCCTAAATTTTTAAGTAAACCATTTTGCATAAGCAGCACAAAAACGTCCTGCTCATTCTTTCCGATGTATTCTTTTCCTGTCGCATACCAAATATCGTACAATGAAATAGTCTTGTGGTTCGATCTGACAACGGTAAAACCGTTGTTGATTTTGAAAGATTCTTTCCCTTGTATTTGGACTTTTAGACCTTTTTAGGTGTTTGGGCTGCGCCCCATGTGCGTTTTATTATTTTATCTAGGCATTAAGGCCTTTTAGGTGTAGGCCAATCCACAACAATTTTTTTGACACACTCACAAGAGGTAACACTAAAATTTTAGGGCCTCCTTTGGGAAAAAAATTTTGGGAACCGAAAGCGTTTGCTTCATGGTCCTACAGGCCATTTTCATAGGTTCTCCCACTTGGGAGGTCAGGGGATTCATGGTCCTTTCTAGGACAGGCCGTTTTCATAGGTTCTCCCACTTGGGAGGTCAAGGGATCGAACGGAATCGAACCTCGACAAGTGAGAGAACTGTAATCGCACCTCTTCGTTTGCTTTCCTAGCCTTTCCTCTCTCCCTGGCCTTATATGTACATGCTATTGTATATTCTCATGAATGTGTCTAAACAAGGTTGAGTTTCCATGCAACCAAACAAACATACCGTAAAGATGAAGTTGTAGCCCCGCTTGAGAACATCCCCAAGAAACAAAGTCCGCCTCCACATCATCTTGACATAATCTTCAGACATGAACGCCTGCTCCCCAGCAAAATCTACACCCTCTGTTTCGAGCTTGTAGCAATGAAGCCGAAGAAACTTGCACCGGTTGTAGGATATTGGATCAGTGGCCACAATTAAAATGTAATTTACTAACCCCTGAGTATCGTCACCGATCCAAAATCCGTCCAAGAATAGATCAAGCATTGACTTGTCCCCTTCCACATAGGCTTTGTTTACCACAGCGATAATTACAGTCTTGTTTTCCATTGATGTTTCGGCTAACACCTCATCGAGTTCATCTTGGTAAACAACCATTTTATGCTGTAGAAAAAGTAAGTAGTTTGTATCAATAACGCGGCCACATTTGGGGTAATAACGTACAACTATCTATAATTGATATATCTTCTGAGTAGTGGTACATGATTTTTGAATCTCGTTAGTATTTATTAGTAATTCTCAAATTTATATTGGTTAATAGTTGATAATATTAATAAAATATTATTTTTTTCGATAAAAAAAATACAGTATATAGTTGAAAAAAATGGGTTACTGCATTAAGAAAAACCACAACTAAGAGCTGTAAAATATTGATTAAACCATATACACACATAAAAGCATCACATCTGAAATAACTGATAAATAGTTGAAAACGAACGCGTGTAAAAATCGTTATGATAATAGGTACCAGTATGTGGTTGTATATGGTAAAAAAAAAAAAATTTGCTTATTGATTCCAAGTACTTGGTCGAGTGAAAGCACAGTTTTAAGCGATCTATTCCTCGAGCTTACAAATTTGACTCTCCCCAGCAGAAAAAAACTGCTATTAATTGGAGCCACCCAGTGACACCGTTGGAACTAAAAGGCAAAGGGGGACCAAGAAAGGAAAGGAAAGGAAAGATGCTAACCATGGTTGAGCAATTGCATTGGGGTCTAGGGTTTGAAAGGAGAGGCTTCAGACCGGAGGGAGTAGCGATGAAGATGAAAAGTACACCGAGGAGCAAGAGTGACAGTATTGTGAAATCAAAAGCTCGATTCTTCGTTGTGGAAGAAGTCATTTGATTATATTCCACAATAGTAGAGGAGCTCCTCATCTCTCTGAGTTCTGGTTTGTGGGTATATATGCAGTGCAGGAGTTTTCTAACTTGAGATTATTGACTAGGTACAGGCTATGTTACATGTACTCGGGTGCGAGAATTGGAGGCGGGTACAAGTTCAAGCGTCGGACTTTTCTAAACTTAAATCTTAAGATACATGGATATATGTCCCCAACTTGGATACGGGTACGGAGACACATCCTAAACTCTTTTTTGTATTATAGATTGCATAATTTTTTCCGATTATGTACCGTAAACTACGCTTACAAATATAGTTAAACAAGAAAGGGTAAAGACAATTATGTTTTTGCTATTTTTCTATTTCCTGTCTATGTGAAATACTCGGAATATCATTTTTCTAACTGATTTGATAGTCTTTTTCTATAAGTATCTTAACAATTAGAGGATTCGAGTGTCCAAAAAGATATGGGTATTGGACATATCGACACGGGTATTTGAGCCAAAATGAAGGATCCATGTAACATAGGATACAGAGACTTAGACTTAGACTTTATAAAATAAGTAGAAGTTCTACGACTTCTGAACATTTTCCATTTATAAAACTCCTATATATAGGCTTCTAGCTCAAAATTTTATTTGCACATCTAGAACCCACTAGTCTGTCTCAGATCTAGAATGGTATACTGTCGAACTATATTATACTTTATTTTCTTTCGAGATGATCTGGTTTATATATTCATAGACAAGTTAGAAGAATATGCTGGAATTCATACTTCTTGCTTGATTATTCAAATTTTCAAGCATTTTTTTTAGGATTCTTGTCAAAATGCTAGCTCTTGATCTGGTTATGTTAGAATAGGGAACTAGAAGTCAACTTTCTATTAGGTATAGTAGTAGTATATACCCAAGTGCCAGTCCAGAACAATTTTTTAGTATGGGTCTTTCACACGTCAAATAAAAAATTGAGGCGCTCCAAATATAAACATTTTGTTGGTAATGATGTCATTCCATTTTTAAAACACATTTTTAAGCGTCCTTTCGAAAAATAAACTCATTTGAATGTCGGCAAGAGTTTAAGCGATTTTCATCCCTAAATTTGCTGAACAAACATCTTTAGAGATTCATTCGCTTCTCAAATAGACGAACGGTGTCGCAACCCTCTACACAGGCCGCATAAAGAATTGACCTCCGTTAGAAATTTAGGGGAAATGGGAGAAAGGAAAAAAAAAAGAAAGAAAATGGGAGGGAAATGAGAGAAATATGGAAGAAAAAATTTACTATTCACAAAACTAAATTTCTTCTCTCTTTCTATTCCAACCAAACATAAGAAGGGAACAGTTTTTAATTTTCGTTTCTAGCCCTCGACAATCATAGAAAGAGAACTAGGTTAGTGGAAAAGTAGATAATTCCAATGGAGAGAGAGAGAGCGCGCGAGAGAGATGTGTATACACAGAGCGAGCTATCTGGCGGCACGGGGGCTGCAAAACCTCCCAGTCTTGTCAATTTTGGGGAGAAATTCTGTCGAAGGCAAAGAAGGCGACGATGGTTTAGACGAATGAGCATTTCCCGAATGGGCGAAAACTCTGAGGGAGGAAACCAACAAATGGGCATTTCCCGAATGGAGACGAAGAGGGTTTAGATGAATTCAAAACCAACTGGGGTTTCGAAGAGCTCAGCAGCACAGATCCGATTTCTAACTTAGGAAATTCCTTATGGAAAAAATCACGCGTTTCTGGAACTTGAAAGGGACTTTTGACCCAGTCGATCTGGGATTGGGTTTCTACCAAAAACAGATTCAAAACGAAAGCAGATTCAGGTGTTGTGGGTTTTAATTATAAGATCTGGGCTTTTTGAATGGGCTTTGTCCCTATAAGTGTGACGCTTTGTCCCATTTGGATATACAGTACTTTCCAACTCTTGTTGGAATCTCCTATCCCCTTAATAAAATATTAATTTTACTGATAAAAAAAACCCGAAGCAGTAGCAGTTAAAAGTCACAAGTTTCTTTAGGAACGAAAATCAATCAAGCGCATAACTATATTTGAATGAGTTGATTTTTTAAAGAAATTCAGAAAGAAAAAAAAAATCTAACCCAACAAAATGGGCTATGATCATTCCAAGAAAATCCAAACAAACCCTTATCTTTAAAGTGCTTCCAACTTGCCGCCCACCACCGCCACCACAGATCTGACAGCTAACAGCCACCAAAACGCCGAGCAAACCATCCATCTATCACCCGGCCGCCACTAGCCATCCCAACGGAGTAGCTTCCTGGCACGCAAAACAAATAGACAATGTCGCGGTTGCTCACCCTACCCGTTAAGTAAAAACCCCGAAGAAACCCAACAAAGCCCGCGATGGGAGCCAGGCCACCCATGCCACCCGAACCACCTTGCCGTTAGGCAAAAAATCAGTACCCCAGGAGGTAAACTGACCGGAGTTTGAGTAAGAAAAACGCAGAGTCTAGAAAAGAGGCCACACGGAGAGAAAAAAATCAAAGGAAAAAGGATCAGGGGTCGGAAATAACAGGAGAGGAGAGGGAGAGAGACAAAGGATCAAGAAACCTTACCGCAGCTAACCCCGTGGCCACCCGAAATCCCCTGAAACGGTCATAGGGAAAATCGAGAACTTGGCGCCCAAAAGTGACCAGGAGAAGCTTCAGCCGTCAAGATCCATAACTTGGCACGACCACCCACACCGCCGCCTTGTTACAGTTGCTGATCAAGTTTTGAGATAACAGAGAAAAAGAGCAGATCAGAAAACGGGAGGATGAGAGGGGGGAAAGAGAGACGAGGTGAAGAGGAGAGAAGAACAAAACTGTTCGATAAAATCGTAAAAACATCACTTCAAATGAAGGTAAACTAAAAAAGAAAACCGACTTTAAAACGTTCATACAATATACGTGCTACTGTTGAATGCATTTCATGGGCTCGAATAATCAAGTGCTTAGATAATGAAGCTTATTTGTTGCTCTTGACTAGTTAAATCAATTACTCCATTATAAGAGTTTGGTAGAGTGTGCGCTAAATCACAATCATAGAGAATTGCTTCAGCTCGATCTTGTGCTGATCATATCAATACACCAACAGCATAACAGGCCATAAATAGGACTATTGACATAATTTTTAATTTTCCAAAAACGTCATTATCGGTCCAATAACTTACATATCGTACTTCCACGTGATGATACAAGCATACTAACCATTAGTGACCTTTCCAAAACCATTCATTCCTGCGATTGCCTGAACCTTCTGAAATGAAAAAAGAAGGAAGAAAAATTAAAATCCGAGTTAGATATAGGTAGGGGGTGTTTGGGAAGCAATTTTTTGCATTTTTGCATTCCCATTTTTGGATTTTGGATGTTTGGTTCTCCCATTTTCAAACCACATTTCCCAAAATCCATTCACCAATTTTGGTAAAAGAAGCAGAATCAGAGAATGAGCTCAAGAGGAGCTTTTCCTGGTTTTCCAATTTTCACTTCTTTGTTAAATGACCAAAATACCCTTAACTATTCCTTTACATTTCCACTTGTACATTTTACCAGTTTCCACTTCCATTTTCCATTTCCCGAATGTGGGCCAATGTTGAATTCAAAGAAAAAGTCGAACATGTTTGTTGCTGTGCAGTAGTAAGAAATTTCAGATAAAAAAAAAGGTAAAGAAAAAAAAAATATTACACCTGTTGTTACAAGACAAAGGGCAATATGGTAACAATTTAACTCATAATTCATTTTCAACATTCATCTACCAAACACTACTACAGTTTCAAAATACATTATGCACATATCTCCCAAACACTCCTACCATACTTAAAATACATTTTGGTCATAATTCAAAAAGTCAAAAAGCTGAAAATAAAAAGCCAAAAAGTAGATTCTCATAACACCCCCATATACTTGGTCGAAATTACTACTTCTCAACGCCTACACAAATAAATGAAATAGCAGTCTATATTGTGTCCAAGAAACAAACAAAGCAAAAAAGAATAAAAGATATAATTCCTAAGAGAATATACTCTATCCCATATGTATTAATGGTGGTTATTATTATCAGCAAATTACTTGAAGAAGGTTTTGAAGGATGGAATCTGGTTTACCTTGTTCATCCTCGGGAGGTTTAAGCCTGAAGGATTCCACCTTCACGTCACCTACCGGCCACCACACCACAGCTTGATAGATCTTAATCGTCCCTCCATCGGCAAAATCCTTGGCCTCGAAGGTTAAATATAACACGATGAGATTGCATGGATGAGACAGTGCCATCAAAACCTTCACAAACTCCAGCTCACTATTTGCGCCCTGAACAGCACAAGATGTCATCGTGAGGTCACTATTACTATTCATCGAATTGACAACATGGTTTGAGCCCAACCGATGACGAAGCTAGAAGCTCCCCCGGTCGTGTTTTTTTCCCCCTTTTATACATAGATATATATTTCACAAAATGGCATGGGACACAATTGGAGTAACACTGCCAAAACACGCTTAGAATCTTAGTTGCACAAAGTCGATGTGGGAGCGGGGGAGCGAGGAAATATAGAAGCTCAGGAGCGTGTACATATATCGTGAAATTTATGTAGCATAGAGTGATCACTTTAAAAAGTACAATAATTTAGAAAGTAAAAATATGGGCCAAGTGCTCCATAAGTGTAACAAATGGGCTAATGGTACAATATATGATTTTCTTTTCAAGATATCATGACTTAGATTAGATATATGAGTTCATCAAAGACCAATTGATAAAGCTAAGTGAAAAATCCTTATTTTTCTATACAAATATCATACAAAAGCTCTCATCTTCATAAGGATCAAGCTCCCATCTGGCCATCTCAATTGGAGCCCGAAGCGAGCTCCCGTTAAGCTCTGTAGTTGGTAGCGCAAAAGCGGACTCCCAAGGTGCATGGGAGCAGCACTACTTTAGGAACTCCCTGCAACTAAGCTTAGAATGCTTAAAGAAAGCACTAGCATTGCTGTCTTCGCATAAACCATTGAAAGTGCTCTGAAAAGATATCTACAACTATTTTTAAGTAATGATAAATGGATAATTATATTAATCAAGTAATAAAAGATTAAAAAGAGGAAGCACCCTTGAGACCATCTGAGTTGTGAGAAGTTTATTATAGCTTTAGCTTTATGCACATAGATTGAAACCAAGATTTATCTTTGAAATCCATAACCCATCGCATAATTATACTGCATTTGTTCTATCATAATTTGGACGATCATTTGATACTTCCGAGCTATGCAGCACGGACACCGATACGGGATATGGACTCAACACAGACACGCGTACAAGTCATTTCTTTGAAAATTAGGACTCGAACACGTCGGGGACACATCAAATGTAAAGTGTATATATTTTTATTATAGAGGTATATTACGATTTAACAAAAACGTCGGAGACATTTTTAGGTGTCCTTATGTTCCAAAATCCAAAAGTGTTGCCAAAATGTCCTAGAATATCCACGATGTGTCTACCTAAAATAAATACATCAAAATCATTAGACAAGTATTTAGGCATGTCCAATGCATGTCCAAAGAGTGTCATATCATGTCTGTGACCAACACGTGTTGGACAAAAATACGTGAGGTCAGTAGCCGTGTCTGTGCTTCTTAACTTCCCCGCATATCTTTTTAGAGATGTTTTAAAATTCAAAGAAATCAAGAAATTGAAAATTTAATCTCATATTCTATTTTTTGTAACTTGAATGTGGTCTGACCATGTGCTTTTCCGATAGCCGATCAACTGATACTTTGCATGGCCAAAGTGGGCCCAGAATGTGCCCCGATTTGATAAAAATGGACCACAATCCATTCTACAAGAAATAAAAGTGCAATGTGCCTCTCTCAGGGTGTTTTTGGATTGAGAGAGTTCGAAACAAAAGAAAAGAAACTCTTTACGCCTAATCACTTGTTTGGAATTTGGATAAGAATAGGAAAGAAAGGGAGGGAAATGGAGAGATAGAGGTGCCGTTCCACTATCCTTTTAAATTTTCTTTTTTAAAAAAAATAATTTTAAGCTCAAATATAATGAAAATGAAAAATAATTTTTTTAATTTTTTTGGTACCGTTTAAAATATCTCAATGAGATCTATCAAATAAAATTCATATTGGTAGAAAAATTCTGTGCGTAAACACATGATTTTTAAGCTTGAATTACATTTATTTTCTAAAAGTTCCCATTTTTAGAAACTGGAACGGGCCAGAGTTTTCGCCTAAACCCTCATTTTTCTAGTTAAGTTACTCATTTTGCAAAATACCCAAATTGCCCATCTAAAAATTTTAGGAATAAAAAAACTAAAAATACTCACACTTTTAAGGTTAGTTTCATAAAATAGCATTGGTCATTTTTCTTTTCTCTCCTACTCATCCAAAAAAGAATGAGAGAAAACACAATAATAATCCCTTCTTTACTTTTCTTTTCCTAAGTTACCAAACAGACCCTCAGAGCTCCAGAGGCATAAGTTCCTCAGCAAAACTAAATATCTGCATACCAAATTTACAAAACACTATGGGAAACAGAAACAAAGTGATGGGTACTTTATATTTTGGGGATATTAACATAGTATTCTATAAGATATGTTTTTTTATGAGAAACAGAAACAAAGTTCTGGGTAATGTACTTTGTGGTGGGTATACTAGTATGTTATAAGCATTTTTCCAAAGTTTTATGCCTTAAACAGTCAGGGTAATCCATAAAACAGGAACGAAAGCAAACTGGAAATTAAACAGGAACAAAAGCAAACTGGAAGACAGGAACAAAGCACAATGCAAAGCAGAAACAAAGACCTTGAAGCGACGGTTGTATTCCTCCACCGCAACCTGCGAGAACATGTCGTAATCCAAGCATCTGGTCTTTTTGCTTATGTCCATCCGATAGGTAATGCATACATCAAACCCCTGAAAACAACGGAAAACAAAATGGGGATCGATGAAGAGTATTATCAGGGGCCGCTTTGTGAAGTTTTGTTTTGTTAATTACTTACATCGCTTTCTCAACTGGTACGGTATGGTCATCGTCACAGCCACTATCATCATCACTCCACGAATAAGCCCTTGGCGATACCGAAGGAGGCAACTCCACGTATGGTTTTTCGTCCCCAAACAACCTAACGAGGCCAAACTCATCGTCGCATGAATTTGAATCTGAATCTGAATCGAAATCGGAATATGGAAAATCCCAATCAAGCAATGCGTCCCACATTTTCGAGAAACTCACGCAGCAATAAAGAACAGAGAAAACCCTAGCCACCAAGCCTCGCCCTAAAATCCTCAGGAAAAATGCACGACCGTGGCTTGATTCTCACTTCATTCCCACATGGCCAATCCTTTTATCCAACGGTCCCATGTCCTTTTTTTGACATGTGCAACAGGGCCGCGTCTTTATTTCCGCACGTGCATCATGGAGCGTAAAGTAGATCGAGGTGTCAAATGGGCCGTGCCGTACCAGCCCAGCCCATTTATTCTCGTGTCTAGCATATTTCGTGCCGGGCCGGTGCCGGGGCCATTTACTAACAGTGCCGTGCTTTTTCAAAATATCCTCAGCCCACCCCAGCCACATTTCACGACCCACCACAATTCGTGTGGTGTGGTGTCGTGCCAATTTTTGTGCCTGTGCACAATCGAGCCTTGTGAAGCTAAAAATACTAGAACTACCTGCTAACACTAATGGTAGGTTCTTGTTCCCCCTCTATGGAGGCCAGTGTTCGAGCCCCACAACGAGCAGGGTTTAGGGTTTCAATATTATGGATAACCTCTGAGTCCCGTTGATTAACATTCTACTAACCCAAACTAACTATACAATATTGCCAACAACAAAAAAAGCTAAAAAATACTTTTAAAAAATTGCCATTAATTTTTTTAAATTGATGATTACAACAAAAATTAACACGTCTAATCTAATAACATACAAAATATTTTATGGATAATTAAACCGTAATCCCCATCAAAATTATCTTGTCACTCGAAACCGTTCAGGTTCTCCGTCGTCCAAAACTAAGGAACCTTGTAGTTGATATTATAATACCTAGTCCTGCATCAAAAGTCTACATGAATGAACTTGGGCATATAACAAATCTTGTTTACTACTACTAGTATCTTGGACTTAAACATTTTGGCCATGTAGCGTGGCTTGTGGATCAAAATTAAGGTATTAAGCCAGTGGTCTACATGAGCATCACAAAATTGTATCAGAGCAATCCGTGTACATGATCATGTGCGCCTTGGACTTTGGTTTGATTTGGTTGTTGGTTTGGTGATCTTAAGGCTCAATCCCTCATGAGGGCGCGAGGCTACAAAGGTGGGGAGATTGTAGCACCCCGTCCCATCAGAAGTCTACATGAATGATTTTGGGCATTATAGCAAATCTTGTTGACTAGGCTTAAGCATTTTAGGACATGTGGCATGGCTTATGGATCAAAATTGCGGTACTGGGCCAGTAGTCTACATGGGGAGTCACAGATACCATCAAGGAACCTTCTTTTGGAATTTTTCACAATCAATGATGTTCTCATCACTACCTTCCATCCACATCCGCATCTTTCATCTTCATTGTGCTGTGAGTAGTTGTTGGTATAATAACTAGAGCTACTGCTCAAAGTGTGTGGGGAATTCGAATTTTTGGGTTCAAGTTGGAGATGTGTGTGTTGTGTGGAGTAGAGGAGAGGAGATGTGGGTACTGTGTAAAGTATAGGAAAGGAAAGGAGATAAGAGAAAGAAGAACTGGGTATGTGGGGGCCAAGGGGAGGAGATGACAGAAATGGAAGAGAATGGATGAAATAGCAGATCTTGTGGTGGAGTTGATGGAGAAGGGTAGGATTGGGTAAAGAGGGAGAGGAGATCGAATGGGTCTAGGTAAGGGGCATAATTAAATGCTACCCCAAGGGCTAATTCTCCGGCCAATGTGAAAGGCATTTTCACCCCGTTCATTTTGAGATTTTGGATTTGGATTTGGATTTGGATTTGGATTTGGATTTGGATTTGGAGGTAATAAGTGTAGAGAGAAATAGAGTAATGATTGAAAATAAAGGTAATAATTAAAGAGAGATAGAGCGAAAAATGAGAATAATGATTGAAAAAAAAAAAGGATAATGATTAGAATCCAAATCCAAAACCCTTGGGTTTAGAATTTCATTTCCTACCCAAATTATCAATTTTCGTCCAAAACGTTAATATTTGCTAAAAGATTTGGACGAAGGGGGTGATGTTACTTGGTTTTGATAATTGGGGGTAATGTTGAAAAATGTGATAGTTAAGAGGGTGCTCTTGAAATTAAAGCCGGAACTAAAAATCAACTTTCTATTTGGAGAAGCTCTTAAGCTGGAGTCAACTCCAAGTCTTCAATATACATGGAAATTAGAAGTCCACTTATTCATCGTATCGTAGGTTGTGCTCCAGTTGGCACTTTTTAAATGTGTCTTTCACACGTTGTCCTATAAAGACCATAATAAAAATATAAAACTAATCTCGAAATTAAGATCACGACTTGTTTTTTTCCATCTCCAAGCTACTCTTCTAATGGATGTCTAATTTATGTTCATCGTTGTTAATAGACGGATTAAGACCTATTCCTCTGCGACCTCTCTAAACACAGATTTGCGTGTATGATGTCGAATGTCATAAAAAAGATTTCAATTAAAATCCTCTATAACACTAATTAGTTTTAGAAGAGATAGTGAAAAAACGGTCTGATAAGTGGTATCAGAACCAGAAAGTCATTGTTGAGTCCGGAGTGCCCCCATGAATTTGGTTACACACTGTCACTCCTTGTCGCTCTTTCAAAAACAGATTTACGAGTACGATGTCAAATGACATAAAAAAAAAAAAAACTTAATTGAAACTTTCCTAACACTAATAGGTTTTAGGACAGATGGTGTGTTGAACTCAAACATCAAATTGCATAAACCATGGGAAGTGGGGATGTCGTGAGGCGACACACCATGACTTAAGCTAGGCATACTATGTCTTGGGTCGTGTTCTGTCTTGGGGCGTAACACAACTTAGACCTATGGACTATATGCACCGATGTGTTACATTGATTGTGGTCCAATGTTACACCTCTTTGTGGTGATATGTTTGACCTCTTTATGAGGAAGAGTACATATTATGCCTCTTTTCAGTTCAAAATGTTACAGTTCTTCTTTTTGTAATAACATGTTATGTCTTTTTGTGGTTAATGTCACAGATATTTTTGATCAAAATGTTATGGGGTGCCGGGTGCATAGAGTAACCTAACTTGACCCAAATATACCAAGGAAGAAAAATGTACGTATATCACATCTCGATTGCGGTAATGGAGTCTACAGCGGATATAAATTTGATTATTTACCAACATAAAAATATGAACAACGATTTCATGAACATAGAAATCGCTTACAGAAACAACTCAATTTTAACAAGTCTTGGTCGTTCTTGCAATTCATAAACGAAATCCTAAGATCATACCATTTTTTGGAACTTTTGAATACTTACCGTTTTTTTTTGGAATTTATATAAGCTGTGAGCTCTGACCATTCAAATGTTGACATCTCATTGGCATGAAATAAGAGTTTGTGAAACTCGGTCTTAACAAATAATAAATGAAATCGTAAGATCATACAATTTCAAGAAACATTAGAATACTTGTCAATTTTTCCCATTACAAGCTTTGTGCTCTGACCATTTAAACGTTGACATCTCATTGGCAAATAACTTCTTAGCCCTCTCCCAATCATGAATCACAGTCGTTAGATCA
>BPLS01022126.1:0-14207 GCA_019656275.1 Rhododendron kiyosumense
GTCTAGTTTAGGGTTTAGGAATTCAATTGCCAGTAACATATATACTCATTAAACATTAACTAGTTACAGTGTAGGGGATCATTCAAGCACTCATAGTTCTATGTGTTTCTTTTATTTGCAATACAGACTAGTGGAATGTTATCAACGTCGTCGCATTTGGTTGCATCCTTTCGGATTTAAGGTGAGTGGTTAAGCATGTGATCCCTTTCTTGGAATCCTCTTGAGCCTATCGATTCTTGACAATTCGTTATTGCTTGTGATCCGATGATAATTATTCTTATTCGTTGCTCTCATAATTATTGACAATTGACGTACTCTTTGGCATACAAGGTTCATTGATAAAAATTAATAGGATTGTTGGATTGCCCTTATTTTTCTTGTTGTTCGTTCGTTGACTCTTTAATATTATTGTGACTTTGCAACGGCACGGAGAATAATCCTGGCCGGTCAGGTGACTCCGGTTCGCCGTTCTTATGTTTGGGACCATGGATTATGTTTATATTAATT
The DNA here is from genome assembly GCA_019656275.1 of Rhododendron kiyosumense. NCBI lineage: Eukaryota > Viridiplantae > Streptophyta > Magnoliopsida > Ericales > Ericaceae > Rhododendron > Rhododendron kiyosumense. The sequence goes on from BPLS01022126.1 coordinate 508, forward strand.
TGTGAAAGTCCAAGGAAAAGACCCGTGAGATATCGTGGTGACTTTGGCCACTAGGGAAAAGACTTGTGAAATACCATGTGACTCTAGTGCTCAACGGATAGGGAAAAGACTTGTGGAATACCCTGTGACCCTATTCCGGATCGGTTTAGGGAAAAGGTCCCAGGCGCCATCCTGTGGTGACTCTAAATACGGTGTTGGATCCAACGGGCTAAGCCCTGAGAAACTATTTGGCAGTTGATGATGTGGTATTTGGTAATTGGTAATTATGGTTCCCACTCCGGTTTATACTTCCGTTATCATTGTTCATCGTTCAGATATTATTGGACTCATTGATTGATATAATTATTTTGGTGATTCGATGATTGTTCATATTATTCATTTATTTGTTATTCAACTGGTGGATACTCTTTGTTGAGTTGTTGATCATTATGTTCAGTATTTGGTTGGCTGTTAGTATTCGTTGAACCATCTATCTCCCTTATTAATTTGAAATCACTTCTTGAAACCCTCATTATCGTTCGTTCAAAAGTATGCCATTTTGTATTATCACCCTTAGCATGCTTAACTACTCACTGAGCTCATCAGCTGACGGATTTATTCCACATTTTTTTCAGGTTAGTTCATGGAGCATTGTAGTGGACTCTGCGGCATTGTCGGGACCTTGTGTTTGGACCTCTAGGGCGTCTGCATTTTAACTTTTATTCACTACAACACGAAAGGCTTGTAGCGAGGAAATAATTTCCTCTCTAAAACGCTGATTTCCTCGCAAAATGTATTTGCGAGGAAATTTTTCCTCGCCCATTTTCCTCGCAAAAAGCCTGTCGCAAAAACAATTTGCGAGGAAAAAAAATTCCTCGCAAATTCTAACCCAATTAGCGAGGAATTTTTTCCTCGCTATAGTTTTTCCTCACTAGACTAATGCACTGTTTACAAAATAGGCGAGGAAAATTTTCCTCGCTAGACTAATTTTTTCCTCGCCAATTATAGTTTCGGCGAGGAAATTTTTCCTCGCTAAAACCCTTGAAACTAAAAAGAGAGAGTTCTCCGACTCATTTGCTTCCGCGCGAACTCGAACCGTGGCCTCCTGTATGGAGGCGTTCACTCCATCCATCACACCAACTTCCTTTTCAGTTCAAACCTTTGCCTTTTTTATATATAAACCTTTTGTACATTCTTTCACCTCTCTAAATTTGTTTCTTTAAACCTTTCTCTCTAATTTTAGTCCCTTCGTAGTGTTTCTTTAAACTTGTTTTTTAAATCATTAACATTAATCGCTTTTATTGAATTTTTTTATAATTTAATGTTTTGTTATATATCTTTAATAAATCTTTATACCTTTCTAAATTTGTTTATTTTATACTTCGTTTTAATTCTCTCTAAGTTTAGTAACCTTTTGTAGTGCCTAAATTAGTTTGAGCACTTTAAATTTCTGCAAATACGATATTTTTTTTGGTGGGTTAATCTGTTCTTACTGTGTATATGCGCCCATAACAATTTTAACTCAACTACAATATTACAATAGTAATAATTTGTTATGTTTCTTTTTAAATGGGGTTAACCTTACATAGTTTGAAATAGATTAGTGATATTTTGAAAATACATTTCGCAATTATTAAGTACTTTATTTTTTGTTTAGCTTGTCATTAATTTTTTTTGTATGAATTAATAATTAGTTATCTCTACGAAAAGCAATCCATATATCCCCTGCATTCTTTTTCTGAAAAGCACATCATTCATCCACAAACTTATAATCCCTATGTCCAGTCCTTTTTTTGGGTTTATAACAGTCAAAAGAATAATACGATAGAATTGATGAATGCACTCTGTTACCTAGAGTGTTCTATTCCTTGGGTATTTATATACAAATATGGTTACAAGTGATAAGCTTTACAAAAGATATTGCAAATGATAACATATAACCATTGAAATGGCTAACATTATTAGGATTTCTTTTCTTGATCAACTGATTTGCACTGATTGGTTGACACCCCCCGCAAGCTAATGGTCAAGGCATGACCTTCAAATTGTAACGTAGTGTCTGAATGCGGGAAGATATGCAAGTCCTTTTGTGTAAAAATATCAGCAATTTGATCCTTGGTGCTAATATATTGGACGGTTAAATCACCCTGAGCGACTTTGTCATGCACAAAATGATAATCAATTTCAACATGCTTTGTGCGGGCAAGGAAGACGGGATTGGCTGTAAGATATGTTGCACCAATATATATTATCACACCATATTAATGGAGTGGCACAGATATAAAGACCAAGTTCGAAGAGGAGTGACTGAACCCGGCCAAGTTAATTAGGCGACCACATCTGCAATAGCCTTGTACTTGGATTTAGTTGAAGAATGAGCAACAGTGCGTTGCTTGCGAGAGGACCTCTTTTCTTGATCAATTGATCATTTGCACTGATTGGTTGACAATAACTATGGGATGAGCTTTATTTTAGCATGTCCTTAAAAAATTTTGTATTCAAACAATAAATTTTAGTACAATTTGAACATACTGACATTGTTAACAATTAATTTCAGTTGGGGAAAAGTGAATTCATATAATTCGTTTGAAACATATTTTTGATTTCATCAATTCAATGCGATTGGCAAGGAAACTATTTTTTTCCAATTATCACTTTTTTATTTTAATAAATTTGCTTATGATATTGAACTATGTAGTCGATTATCCGTTACCACGTGATATTAAAGATACATGAACATAATTAATAATGACTTACATATAAAAAATTTAATGAGTCCAAAAAAAGGTGACAAAATATTTTTCGCCAAAAGATTACATTTAGCAAGGAAAACAGATTTCCTCGCAAAAGGGTTACATTTAGCGAGGAAATTATTATTTCCTCGCATCCTTTTGCGAGGAAATAATAATTTCCTTGCTAAATGTAACCCTTTTGCGAGGAAATAATAATTTCCTCGCTAAATGTAACCCTTTTGGCGAGGAAATTAAATTTCCTCGCTAAATGTAACTTTTTAGCGACAAATTTAAATTTCCTCGCAGATTGTGTACTTTTAGCGACGAAATCTCTTTTCCTCGCCAAATTTCCTCGCAATAGGCCTTCCGTGTTGTAGTGATTTATTGGTCAAAAAGCTTCCGCATTTTTATTTATTAGCTTTCGTAATTTTATTTATTGCCAGTTCATTATGGAATTTGGAGTTGGAGAATATGAGATATTGTGTCAATTGCTTAAGAAAAATATTGGTTTAAGTTGCACATTTTTTTTTTTGTAATAAAATATCCAATTTTCCTAATTGATTGCGAGTTGTTAAAATATTACTTTTAATTAGGCTTCGTGTCCCATGATTGCTTCATGGTACACGGCCGGTCATGCTCCCAGATTTGGGGCGTGACAAGAACACCATCCAGAATTTGCTTCCCTCCCACAAATGCAGCTTGAGCTTCCCCAATAATAGATGGCATATGCACTTTGATTCTGTTTGCCAACACTTTAGAGAGGACCTTGTAGACCCATCCCACCATACTAATAGGCCTGTAATCATTGAAAGACACGGGGCAGGGTACCTTAGGAATCAAGGTGACAAAGGTGGAATTGATACCTTTTGTAAGCTTCCCGTTGGCGTGGAACTCCGAGAAGAATTGAATGATCATCTCTTTCATAAAGTTCCAACCTTTCTTAACAAAAGAAAAATTGAAACCGTTGGGGCCAGGAGCTCTAAGGTTGCTACACCCTTACACAGCTGCTAGAATTTCCTTCTCCTCAAAACAGTTCTCAAGATGTAAAGCTATCTCCGAGCTTAGTTTCCTAGGGAACAAACCTTCCAAAAGTGGTCTAGTCCTCCTTTCCTCAGAAAAGTTGTTTCGAAAAAAATTTGAGGCAGCTTCCCTTATTTGTTCTGGCTCAACTACCATCACTCCAGCAACATTAACAGATCCCACCAAGTTCCTTTTGAATCTGTTGTTTGCTGTAATTTGAAAAAACCTGGTATTTCTATCACCCAACCGAAGCCACTTAACTCTAGATTTTTGTTTCCAGAGAGACTCAGAGAGACTCCGAGAGCTTTGAGAGTCTCCAAAATTCTGACTTTGCTTGGCATCTCTGTGCTTTTTCCTCTTCATTCAGTGGCCCATTTTCAGCTAGGATATCAAAATGATGAAGTTTGACTTCGGTGTCTTGAAGAGCAATATTGATATCCCCAAAAACCTCCCTATTCCACACCCTCAATCTGTCTTTAATGGCTCTCAGCTTCTGTACAATGATAAAACCAGCCCACCCATTCACTTGAAACTCCTCCCAAGTCTGTTTTGCTAGCTTCATACAGTTGGGATCATCCAGCCAAATGTCTAGAAATCTGAAAGGTTTAGGCCCCCAGTCCCTATTATCATCATGTAGCATAATAGGGCAGTGATCCGAAATTGGCCTTGGAAGACCCCATTGAAGGATCTTAAACCTGTCAAGAAAAAGTTGAGACAACAAAAATCTATCCAAACGACTATGAATTGCAAGGTTTTGATAATTTGACCATGTGAACTTCCTGCCCAGCATAGGAATATCCAAAAGTTCCATGGAATTACAGAAATCCCTCATACCTCTCTCCACCCTCAAGCACCCCACTCTTTCATTGATCTCCATAATTTCATTGAAATCACCCCCAATACACCACGGAACCTGGGAGCTAGCTTTAAGCACCAGCAGAACCTCCCAGAGTTCTCTCGTCGACGATCTGCTGAGAATTATGAGCGGACAGAGCAGGAGAGGTTGGTTCCGATTCGACCTCTTCCAAATCCTTTGAGCTCTCCTCATAAATCTGGATGAGATTCGATAATTGTTTTCGTCTTCTCCTTCGGCATCCCGCATCATTGAGGTCCACCGTAAGGTTTATACTCGGTACAACAGAAGTTTGGGGAGAGCAGGCCACCATCTGGTATGAGTTCTCTGGAGATGAGGCCTCTGATAACGATGACTCCACCGCCTTAGGTTTTGGATCATTTAAGACAGAAATGGGCTCGTGAGTTGCTTGTTGGGCCTGAATCTGGGGAAGGCCCAACTCGCACCCCTTTTGAAATCGGTCCGGCCCACACATTTCAAGACCATTGCAGTTTTGGCCCATCATCGGAGGTGAAGGCAACCGGCCCAACTCCACTGAGTCCTCCACAGCAGATACAACATCATCTACGTCATCCTTGTCTCTGGCATTGAGGAGCATTAAATGTTCAACAGCTCCTAGCAGCTTCGGGCCCCCCACCTCACACCGACCCGTCCCTATCTGCTGTAAGTTTTTCTCCTTTGCAGAACTGTCCCTTCTCAAGCTCACACCTACTCCTCTTCTCTCATTGGCTGGATTTTGAAAGTTACTTTCCACGTCATCGTCTTCTACCTCCAACTCCAACGCCTTTGCAGCCCTACCACCTTTCGTCTGCAACTCCACCAAAGGCGCCTGATTCTGCGTAGGCCATTCCCCTCCACCTACCTCATCTAAATTAACAGAAGAGGCTTCTTCCTTTACCAACACATCGTATCTAATCCCGCGCACCACAACTTGGATCCACCTTTCTATTTTTGCTGTCTCCTCCGTAGCTATAAGGATTTTTCCTTTGGCAAAGGATAGATCCTTTAGAGTTTCCTCGTCCAAAGAAATGAAATATCCCCAAACTTCCCCAATGCGCCTAAAAGTATCTGCATTCCAAGAATTCAGAGGAACGCCTGAGCAACTTAACCACACAAACCTTTCAAGGCTCGCTGGTTCACCCTGCCACGGTTTCACCTTCTCGAACCATCTTTCCATCCATGGCCCCTTGATAAGACAGTCTCTAACTTCACTTTCCTGAAAGGTGAGAATCACGGATCTCCCTCCCAAGGCTCGGACCTGGACAGACTCGGAATGCTCCTTGCTAAAACTGGCCTTCAACGAAGTCAGCGAAACCACCCTTCTCAAGACAGCTATCGCACTCCGCAGGAGCCAGCCATTGCCCACCCCATTAGACTGGATGATGATTTCTTGAACCTTGGCAACATTTGGTTTTGAGGTTTCACCCATCAGCGTTTAAGCAAATGATCTCCTTGGATTAGTCTTATTCCAGGACGAAACTCCTGACTCATTGATGTTGCCACCCCTTCCAACATTAATATTGCTCTGTATAACCCTCTGGCCCGATCCTTGGACCCTCCCTCCATGAAATCTCGGCAGCGTAGGCTTCCTTTTTTGGTCTTTAAGATCAAAGCAAGCCTCTTTGACGAACAACCTCTTATCATCCACCCACACACCATTCATTTTGGATACAGCCATGCCCGCCGACACATGACAACCATATCTAACAAAGCCAAATTTATTACCAGAGCATTTACTTCTCTTCCGAGGAAAAAAAGCATCTTTTACTGCCCCAAACTTGTTGAAAGTCCTTGATAGCCAGTATTGATCTCTTTCGTCAGGGATGTTGTCGACAAACAAAGTGAAAATCTCCACTTCGTTCATATTCCAATCACTGGTACGAGACCTGTGGTTCCTAATCACAGGGACCCATCCTCCATTATCTCGGTTTGACGCCTCCAGGACATGGGCCTTCCCTTCATCTCTAAACCTCTCTTTGACTCTCTTACTCACTCTTGCTCTCTCTCTCTCTCGAATGCTCTCTCTCGCTCTCTCTCCATGGTGTTAAGGACTTTTTAAATCGAAGTTTCTAAGTTAAGCTTAGATTAAAAAGATTTTATTGTTACTAGAAGGGTTCCCCTTTGCTGTTTCTATTGGTTTTCGAATTTTGTGGAGTTTTGAATTTGGGGGTTGGATTTTTGGGTGTTTCAGTTTGGAGTTTATCTTTGTAAATGTTTATGAAGATTAACAAAAGCTTTTTGCTTAGCAAAAAAATAATTTCTGATAAGTATTCACAGAAAATTGTTTATTTAGTGACACAAGAACAATTTAAAAATCCTAACATCGATGAATACCTCCAGTTCAATAGTTTATGATAAAATATTCCCAAACTTATTAAGTACACAAGAAACAAGTTAGAAATACTGGCCTCCATGGATATCTCTTTCGTAGGAGTTTCTCTATCTTCATCAAGTTCTTCACCATTATAGTCACTTTGTTTGCCACTTGTACCACATTCCTAATCCAAATTAAAGAAAGTGGAAAAGTTAGAAGGTAAAAAAAATTCAAAATTTGAAGCATCAGTCGAATTGTTTATGGTAAATATCCACAATCAAGTGTTTATTACTCCTAACCTCAATGGATACCTCTTTCGTAGAGGTATCGTTTCGGAGAAACTTTAAATCTTTATCGAGATATATATAACCCAACACTGGGAATGCATCCTGCAACAAAATTGATGTTAGCGTGTCGTTAGAATTAACGTTTCCGACGACTACCATGTTCATCTAATAGGATCCACAGGAGCTAGCTAAAGATCCACTTCACCATCTGTCAACAGATTACGAGCTAATGGATATATTTTAACCCACGATAAAGCCAATTGCTATATTACATGGTTGTGGACAAATACAAAACCTATATGTAGGATAACACACAACGTCATGAGTAATTATTGGACCATTTTTTCATTATCACTCCTAAAACTAATTTGTTTAAGGGCATAAGGAGAGCTTCAATTAAATTTTTTTTATGGTATTCGATATCTTACTACATGCATGTTTTTAGAATGGTCGCAGAAAATTGTGTTAGGAATCTAACTCCACGTAAAATCTAAAATGCCCCCTACGGATATTAAAAACTATGATCACAGAAATCTAAATGGCAATTGAAATTAGTGCCTATGAAACAGAAAAACAAAAGACACCTAGATATACGTGAAAAACCTCAACGTAAGAAAAAATCATAAAAGCCACACTAGTGCACTATAATTGAAGAAACAATGGACTACACGTCTTCCCTTTCTTTTTTTGCCGATAAAAAAAAAAAGTCTTCTTTCTTCTCTCTGAGAATAGTTTATTGTCGCCTCCTCTGTTTTTTTTCTAAAAAATGAATTAACCCTAATCACATAGGAACTGAGTTTTAATCAAGCCAAAAATTAGCCAATCTCGAGTAGCTTAAATATTTTTTTTATACATAATTAGACGAATGAAACAAGTAGTAGCTTGTTCAAGTTTGGTTTGAAACCTTTACGACTTCCGAAAAAAAGTTCAAGCTTGATATTTACATAAACAAACCAATTTTGATTAAACTTTTACCAAATGAACACAAGCTCAATGACCATGATTAAGTAAAATGGGTAAAGACCTTAATTTGTACCTTGTTGGAGAAGAAGAGTTGCGTTTCACTACATATGAAACATTTGAGATTTGGCAATTTATATAGATCCACTTCCTTTAACCGAGGGAACCGTATGGTATCATTGTTGTTGGTGGCTTCTTTCCCCTTCGGATTGTTTGAGATTACACCTCCATCTTCCTACATCTCTCTATACGGAGTTCTTGCAGATTCTTTAACTGAGGAAGCATATAGAAGGGCAATACATACTCCAAGTGCTCACATGTCGCAACAATAATGCTCTCTAGTTGGCAGAAGGATTTAGGTTTTTTTTTTGGTTCTGAAAGTGGTTGGTTATCCCAAATCCTTGTTATCTTATCTAAATTCGAAAAAACCAACCTTTCTAGGACAGGAAAAGCAACCTGCAAAGTTGTGTACAGAACGTTCTTTAGTAATCGAATAAATAATAATGAGGTCCAATCAAACTCTAACTAAAACCCATCTATGCACATAAGCATGAAATTCGAGTCTCAAAACTTGGAGAGCTATGTTAGACATATTGACACAATCCGATCGCCTTTCATTCTTCTAAATTCCAATTTTTGTAAGAGCTCTTGGAATTGGCTACTCCAGACACACCATGCCATATTTGTTGCACTAGATTTCCATTGCATTTCGTAAATTCACACTACAGAGTCAGAGTACTATTTTAACGTATAAAATTAATCATTTATGTAAGGTTTATATTTTGGCAAATCCCATGACAAAAATCCCGTCTGATTTGTTTCCCGTTAATTAAGTTGTATCTTATTTATTAGAGCATCTGTTTTATGGAAAGAATATCAATTGTATTATATAATTGACAGGAAGATTGTGTCAAGGGAATTAGTTTGGAAGGAAATCATTTGGCTTAGAGGATTTCGTGCATATGCTTTATTAGAAAAAGGAAAAGCAGAAATCGTGGGTGGCAAAAAGGAAGTGACTGTCTGGCATTTTGGAAATGCTCCATGCAGCAATGTTCCAAGCAGCAACGTTCCAAAGGTTTCTTTCAGCATTCTATTTATAGGCGGCTTGGCTGGTTTTTCAAAGTTCCCAAATATGAGAGCTGTTTTGTTTTTGTCACAAAATATCGAGAAACATCTAATGGTGACTGGTTTTGTCCTTTTGGAGTTACACATGATTCGGTGATCATGAACCTTTCAAAATAACTCCAAGAGCTCTTTTCAAACTCTGATTCTATTGAGTGATTTGTTCTTCCAGTGGATTCTGGAAGTATCTCGGAAGGCTTGAGTGATTCAAGGCAGCGGCAGTCAAGCACTGGGTGCGGTGAACGAGTGATTCGGCAATCAACCTTGGTCAACCGAGAGCGATTCTACGTTGTAAGTGTAGGTTTATTTGTAACCGTACAATGAGATATAGTGCATGATTTCCTTCCCGCGGTTTTTTACCCATTTAAGGGGTTTCTCCACGTATATCCTTGTGTTCGATATTGTTCATTGTTTATCGCTTTTAAATTCCTTTTATTTTACTTGATTAAGTATTTAGATAGCGAAAAAGGGATTTTCAATTGGTATCAGAGCGGGTCGCTCATTAATTGTTGGATTTCTTCCTAGAGCGGATCTATAGCAATACTGAACATGAACAATAACATGAATCATCCGTCGAGTCGTACACCTATTTTGGATAGTGAAAATTTTGACTACTGGAAACCTAGAATAAAAGCTATCATGAGATCTGTGGATGAGGAAATTTAGAATTCTTGCATCAGAGGGTATAGCCATCCCACGAAAAAAGTAGAAGAAAAACAGGTTCCTAAACTTACTACTGAATTGTCTCGTGAAGAAAAGGCTGCTTTACAGGCTAATAATCATGCCTTGGATATTTTATTTAGTACTGTTGATGTTAATGAGCATCGTAAGATTGCAAATTGCGAGTTTGCAAAAGAAGCGTGGGATATTTTAGTAACTTGTCATGAGGGAACGGATGTTGTTAAACAATCTAAGTTACAAAGACTCACTACTGAATTTGAGATAATTAGAATGCAAGAGGATGATACTTTTAATGATTTCTACTCTAAATTGATCGCTATCGTCAATAGTTGCGAAACCCTTGGTGAGCCTATTCCTCCTTTTAGGGTGATTAAGAAAATATTGAGATCCTTGCCTGAACGGTTTAAGACAAAGGTCACTATGCTTGAGGGCAAACGTAAACTCAATGAAAAATCTGTTGAAGAAGTGGTAGGTATTCTCCAAACTTATGAAGCTGATATGTTACAACCCGAGTCTCTAAAATCTAAAGTTAAACCATCGATTGCTTTTGCAAGCTCTCAAAGCGAGTCTAGGGAATCAGATTGTGATGATGAGTATGACCTTGAAGCTCTAGATATATTTACCAAAAACTTCAAACAATTTTTTAAAAAGAAAATGACTAAAGGTGATGGGAATAAGAAATTTGAAAACAAAAGAAAAAGTGAGTCTTCTAGTGCTAAAGAAAAGAAGGAAATTAAAGGACCTCCGGTAGGGCCAAGGTGTTATGAGTGTCAAGGATGTGGTCACTTTAGCTCATGAATGTATTAACAAATTGAAGAAGAAGACTAATTTTAAGGCCAATATAACTTGGGATGATGATAGTGAGTCTGATAACTCTGAAGAAGAACAAGTTGATCACACGAACTTTATGGCGTTTGGGGCTTCTTTAAAGTCAAACCTTAGTGATCATGAATCCTTAGACGATAGTGAGAATGAGGGAAGTGATGAGGAGTTTAGTTTCGATGAGCTAAAACAGTCCTACAATATGCTGTTTAATGAGAGTATTAAGATTAATGAGTCAAATTTGAAAATGGCTAAGAATTATAATAATTCTAACAAGGAGTTAGTGATAGCTAAAAAACAAGTGGAAGAGTTGCAAGGTTTTTTGAGCAATGTCACTAGCGAGAAAGAAAATTTGAGTAAGGAGGTTGAGAGTCTTCGAGAAAAGAACAAAGTCTTGACTGATTTAAACGCTGCGTTGGAAGATAAAATAGAGTCATTAAATATTGAAATTGATAATGCTAATATTCTATATGAGCGTTTGAATACAGGTTCCAAGAAGTTAGACGAAATTCTTGATGTTCAAAGGCCAACGAGTGACAAAACAGGGCTTGGATTTTATGAAGCTTCGTCCTTAAAAACAGTCGGAGGTAAACCATATGAGTTGGAATCAAAGAAGGTAATGCCGGAACCCCATAGTATTGAAACGGCTAAAAATGTGATTGAAAAGGTATATAATATTAGGCATGACAAAATTGCTAAATTTATTCCAACATGTCACTATTGTCAAGTTAAGGGTCATATTAGACCAAACTGCTTTAAATTGCATGGCTATCCCACCGCTAAATATTCTAATGCCACTAACAAAAAAGGGTCTTGTGATACCTTTGCCCCTAGGTGGAACAATGTACAAATGCCTAGACCTGTTGGATATAATGATGACCACACTAGCTATAAACATGAATCCTAAACATATATCTATCGGTCAGAGTGAGAGCTCACAGGTGAAGACCAAACCCATATGGGTCAGGAGATGTGATTTGCATTGTCTTGCTACTAATACGGTTTCTAAGGCTAGAAAGATTAACATGTGGAATCTCAATGGTGGTTATTCGTGTCATATGTCTAGCGATACATTCGGTCGGGGTATGCGTCATTGATTGAGTGTTTTTTTTTCCTTTTTCCTGTTTTACTTAATTAGTAGTGCTATGTTTTATTTCTCAGTTGAGTAATCTATTATTATTGTTTTTATGTGTCTTTACTCCTATTTTTTGTTGAGTTTTAAAGAAAATCCAAAAACATTCATATATACAAAAATTCTTTAAAAAAAAAAGTTTTGGGGGTATAAGCATATTTTTCAAGGATGAGTAGTCAGCCATGGGACTCAAATAGATGCACATTTTTTTATTATAAATGCATGCGTACTTCTTGTTGTTCTCCACTCATATGCTTTATTCGGACATTAATTGCATCATGCCTTTTGACTCTATGATCGCCACATTTACACGTCAGGATTAGAGAGATTATTCAGATTGGATAGTTGGTTCTCATGTCCATTGGAATGTCTCATTTTGTTTCCTTGGCAATTGAGCTTTTGGCATCTTGGTTGGATACGGTGTTCTCTTGGTTTTGTTTAAAAAAAAAGAAAAAGAAAAAGAACAAAAACTTATAAGAAAGACAAAAGTCTAGTTGTGAGATTTTTTTTGCTTATCCCGGCGTTCATCGAGTACTGGACACTTGGGGTGAGGTACTCTCCCTCTGAGCGTTCCTGTCACAAAATGGATAGACTTTGTGAAGTCTTCCGTGTTGGACCACTCGCTTAGTAACCAGGGATTGGATATGAGGTACTCTTATTTCCAAGGCAGTGGGGTAAAAATACTAAAACACGTGTATTTGTTTGGAAGATTCAATAAAATTGATATGGCAAAATACTCATTGGTTGAGGGGGAGTTTGTTAGGCCTTGGGATGTCATTCGTATCATCATGTCTGGTTTGACTTCGTGGGAGGAAGTGTGGTTGCCATTCTCATGGAACACGAGAAATCTTGTATCCGAAGATGGTGGTCTTAATATTTCTGACGTGTCACACACCCACTATGTCGTGGACTCATATCACATGTTGCACTTAATTCCAGAATTATTCATGCTTGGGATCCCTACAAATTTTCCCATGCATTTTTGTTTAAAATGTAGTGACTTTTACTGAGCCTCATGGTTGAGAATTCATAACTCGAGTTAATATGTTCGTCTTATTTTTTTTACCTGATTTTGACATGTTTTTTCATTTTTGAGTTATGAGTTTTAAGCTGTCATATAGAACAAAAGAATTCCTTTTGACCTCTGGGCCACACAGTTTGATATTCGCTCAGACTTATGCTATGTTCATACTTGTTGGTGGTTGTTCGGTATGCGAGTTTTTTTTTTTCTTTTGCGGATGTTCTCTAGACTTATGCTTTTATGGTGTTGCTTTCTTAACTTCTTTAGTCTGACTTACATGATTTCACCTTTTCAATGGCTATTATTATTTATCACTTCTATGTTTTCATTCAGTGCTTATGTCTATGTGCTCTACCTTTGTCATTCCATGACAAAAAGGGGGAGTAATATATTGATTAACCGATTATCTTTTCCAGATTTGTGTCTGCAACTTTTCACAATTGTGTCTATTAAGGGATAGGATAATCGTGCTATGCTTGTTTTGTCATGGAAGTGCCAAACGGGGAGATTGTAAGGTTCATATTTTGACAAATCCTATGACAAAATTCCCGTCTGATTTGTTTCCCGTTAATTAAGTTGTATCTTATTTATTAGAGCATCTGTTTTATGGAAAGAATATCAATTGTATTATATAATTGACAGGGAGATTGTGTCAAGGGAATTAGTTTGAAAGGAAATCATTTGGCTTAGAGGATTTCGTGGATATGCTTTATTAGAAAAAGGAAAAGCAGAAATCGTGGGTGGCAAAAAGGAAGTGACTGTCTGGCATTTTGGAAA
>BPLS01022169.1:0-11398 GCA_019656275.1 Rhododendron kiyosumense
CGCGAAAGATGACTCGATATGGTCCCGGACTGAAACCGACACCCCCGTGCAGTCACACAAATCCTATGTGACGTGTACGGTATAACAAAACTTGGCAAAACCCTCTGAAACGAAATTCGACCTTCCGTATCCTTGATTTGAGCTTGAAACGAGCCTCCGGGGGCCCAAAATCTTCGACGGGCGCGGCTTTTGAGTACCGATACCTCGCCGCAATCTCAAATGGTGTTTAAGACTTGGGGGAACCAAGAAATGGCCAAAACAAGCCCTGGAACCAAAAACGAACATGCGAGGGCAGTAGCTGCTAGAATCTGATCTCTGGTCTACCAACCTGGCGTACGCCAAGGATATTGCTCCGTACGCCAATCACGAAGAAACCATGTGTACGCCAATTACAAGGTGGCGTACGCCAAACTCCTGAGAGTCAGATCCACTTGACCGACTGACTGTCCTTTTTCAGGGGGAGCCTGTTTTTACTCGCACACGGTTTTCCCACGGTTTCTGAAGGCTCAGGGGAGGCAGAGTACTTTGATAGGATGCTCTCTTGGAGGCTAGTTGATTGGCTCTATGCTCCATGTGATTTACAACGGTAAGTTGAAGGCCTATAAAGCTGGGGTGCCCTCTTCATGGCATTCACAGCATCGATCACCCCCCTCTTCCTCCAGTATATGCTCAGCTTTGCTCATGGATAACCCTCTCCCAACACTGATCAGGCCTTGGCTAGTGTCCTTTTTGAGCGTTGATTGGCTCAATTTCCAATATCACGGACTTTCCTCGTTCCGCTTTCTTCGACATGTGCCCATCCGACCGGCGCTGCTGTGGGCCGCCCTGAGATTCTGGGATCCGGACATCCACGTCTTCCGCTTTGGTGACGATGAGATGTGCCCGACCGTGGAGGAATTCCAGGCGTACCTCCGCACCTACGCGTCCTCGACACTCGTCGTTCCTCCTTATCAAGAAAGCATGCCGAAGCTATTGGCTAATTCGCTTGGTATCCCCCGGGGTCTGGCGAACACAATCCTGGAAGGTGGTCAGGTGAACATTATTCGGCTGGTCGAGATGTACAGCCCGGCTGTCGACTTGGATAGCCCGAGCAGCGAGGAAATTCAAGCGCGCCGGCGCTTTGCTCTGGTCATTTGTCTGCTCGCGGCCTACTTGCTTGTTCCGGCCGACGGGCGGGTCAGTCCCTTACTCGTGAGCGTAGCTGCTCAGATGGGGGCACGCAGAAACGTGATCCCTTTGGTTCTGGCGGAGACCCTCTTGGGTTTGGATTTGGTGAGCACAGGTCAGTCGGCTGTGTTCAGCGGGAGCCCACTCTTGCTTCAGGTAAACTTACTCAGCTCACCTTTTTCTGGTTTTTCGCACATTCTCGTTTTACCTCGACACTCGGCTTAGGCTACTTCCTAGCTTCTTACTTGTCTTTTCACTCGGGCTTTATTTGCCTTCTTACTTGTTTTGTCACTCATGCAGCTGTGGCTATCGGACAAGCTGAGCTTACTGCATCCACCGGCGGCGGGCTGGAACCTGTTTCCGAAGCGGGTTCATCAGAGGGAGATGCGGTACCCTGACTTGGATGTGGAGGGCTGGTACGAATTCATGCAGGAGATGCAGCCCGATGAAATCGCTTGGAGGCGTCCTTGGCTGGACCTCCCAGACATGGCCATCCATTCCGACGGCTTTGATAGGATGGTTATTGCGGGGTTGGCCAGCTTCACGTTTTACATCCCCGGGCGGATCCTTCGCCAACTGGGCGCTTCGCAAGAGAATGTCCAAATCAGTATCGGGGGCTTCCGTCTTCCCAACTTCAATGCTCAGACGTTGGGCGGCTATCAGAGGCGCTGGGGCCTGAGGATTCTCCAGGCGGAGATGCCAGGTTTCGACCCTCGACTGAAGAATCGCTATAAACGGTGTCTGAGAACAGATGTGCACGCAAGAGCAAATATTGACTGACTCCAAACCACTTTGCTGTATTTAGAATAAACTGTGAGCCGTTAGGCTTCTCAAGCATTTTGTTCTGTTTTTCATGCTTCATTTCTTTTAAGGCTTTTATGCTCAGCTTGTGTATTAGACGTAGTAATTTTGCGAAATAAAGTTGAAAGATGAAGGGCTTTCCCCTTTTGAATTAGAACTGTCCCGGCCTTGGTAGCGAAACCCAAAGTGTCAGACCATGGATCAGCTTGATAGGATATGACCGGGTCTCATTGAGAGACTGCCTACGTATCCCTTGGCAGGGAATCAGGTCAGAACGTAGTTCAGGCAAAGGTTCGCTCGTGTATTTTACCTCTCCTTTTACGCCCTAACTTTTGCCTAGAACCGCCTTAACAGGTTTTCGGTCTAGCGAGCTTTTGATTTTGCCTATTTATTTTTGCCTAGACCGCCCCCTTGGGTTTCCGGTCTAGCAGGCTGCTCTAACTTTTGCTTGGAATCGCCCACCCTTGTGGTTTTCGATCCAACGAGCATCTCTCAGGGATAGTAACGCTTGAGCTGATCCAGGTTGACCAACGTACTGAACTCGTTGCCGTCGAGGTCGATGAGCCTAGCAGCACCCCCAGATAGGATGGTCTTGATGATGTACGGACCAGAGCGCTTCGGCCTGAATTTCCCACGGGGATCGAATACTGGAGCTCGGATCTCCTTAGTAACCATGTCGCCTTCGACCAAACCCCTCGACTTGACTTTCTTGTTGAACGCACGGGCAATTCGACGCTGATACCCTTGAACATGATACAGTGCCCGGAGCCTTCTCTCGTCGAACAACATCAGCTCGACGAATCTGCCACTCAGCCATTCAGCCTCCTCGAGACCACTTTCAGCCATGATCCTCAGAGACGGGACTTCGAGCTCGACAGGGAGAACTGCCTCCATCCCATAAACCAGAGAAAACGGAGTCGCACCCGTGGAAGTGCGGATCGAAGTACGGTACCCCCAGAGGGCCAACGGTAATAACTCGTGCCAATCCCTTGCAGACTCAGCGATCTTCTTGATGATCATCTCGACATTCTTATTCGCTGCTTCGACCGCTCCGTTTGTTTGGGGACGATAGGTCGTGGAATGGTGGATTTTGATCTTGAATTCTTCGAAGAGTTCCAGGACCCTACCTTTGAAGTGACTCCCATTATCTGAAACGAAAGCCTGAGGCACACCGTACCGGTAGATGATGTTCTTCCGAATAAACTGCGCGACTTGAACGGTTGTCAGAGTCTTGTAAGATTCGGCCTCAACCCACTTGGTGAAGTAGTCGATGGCTACCAATATGAACTTGTGGCCATTTGAAGCAGAGGGCCTGATCATCCCGATGACGTCGATTCCCCATACTGAGAAAGGCCAAGGCGAAGTCATGCCGTATAACTCGGATGGAGGAACATGCTGCAAGTTCGCGTGAATCTGACACTTGTAACAGCGCCGCACGTAGTCAATGCACTGCGATTCCATTGTGGACCAATAATACCCCTGCCTGAGGATTTTCCTTGCGAGCATGACGCCGCTCATGTGAGGACCGCAGACTCCTTCGTGAATCTCCTCCATTATCCTCGTAGCTTCAGAGTCATTCACACACAGCTTGTGCATCCCGCAGTGAGACCTTCGATATAGCTTCCCCCCACAGATGATGTACTGGGCGGCCAAACGCTGCAAAGCGATTCGATCCTTCCTGGTGGCCCCAGCGGGAAACTCTCCACGCTCCACAAAGTTCCAGATGTCATGGTACCAGGGTAGGCCATCATCGACATCATCGATGGCGTTGATGTATTCATAGGCGGGCAGGTCCCTCTGTTCGATCACAATCGGTCGCATCTTGATCCCTATCGGTAGTTCGATCATTGAAGCCAAAGTCGCCAAGGCGTCGGCGAACTGATTCCTCAAGCGGGGGACATGGGTGAACGTCACCCTATTGAAGCGAGGAATCAGTTCCTCCAAGTCTTGATGATAAGGCTTCAGCTTTTCCTCACGGACCTTCCACTCTCCGTTAGCTTGGGAAACCACCAAGTTCGAGTCTCCGATAACTTCGAGCTTCTCAACTCCCAGTGCAATTGCTGCTTCCATTCCGACGATGCAGGCCTCGTACTCAGCTTGATTATTAGTGACATCGAAATTCAGCTTGAAAGCGAGCGGAATATGAGCACCAGCGGGCGTGATTAGCAACACCCCAATTCCAAATCCCTTCTGGTTGGCAGCCCCATCGAAATAAAGCGTCCATACTTCCTCGACCACAGTTAGCACATCCTCGTCCGGGAAGGTGAAGTCCACATCTTCGGGTCCTTCCACCGGGTGGTCAGCCAGAAATTCTGCCACAGCACGGCCCTTTACTGACTTCCTTGTAACGTACTGGAGATCGAATTCAGCCAACAGTAGCAACCAACGTGCTAGCTTATGGGTGAGCGCCGGCTTCTCGAATAGATACTTGATAGGATCCATCCGAGAGATCAACTTCACCGAATAGGCTAGCATGTAGTGTCTAAGTCTCTTGGTGACCCAGACTAGTGCCCAGCATGTCTTCTCCAGAGAGGTATACCGCTCCTCGCTTTCAGACATCTTCTTGCTCAGATAATAGATGGCTCTTTCGGCTCCGTTCTCTCCTTCCTGCGCTAGCAAACAACCCATAGCTGCCGGAGTCACAGACAAGTATAGAATCAACGGTCGACCCGGAGTAGGCGGCATCAGTACTGGCGGATTCTGCAAGTATGCCTTGATCGACTCGAAAGCAGCTTGGCACCTTTCTGACCATTCAAACGGGACGTCCTTCTTGAGTAATCGAAATAGTGGCTCACACGTTAGAGTCAGCTTAGCGATGAATCTGCTGATAAACTGCACCTTTCCCAGAAAACTTCGAACTCCCTTTTCAGTCTGCGGAGGCTCCATTTCGAGAATTGCTTTGATCTTGGACGGATCCACCTCGATTCCTCTCCTGGTGATCAGAAACCCCAACATTTTGCCTGCTGTGACCCCAAATGTACACTTCTGTGGGTTGAGACGCACATTGTATTTGCAGAGCCTTTCGAGAAACTGCCTGAGCGAGGGAATATAGTCGTCCTCCTCCTTGGCCTTCACAATCATGTCATCGACGTATACCTCGACTGTCTTGTGGATGAAGTCGTGAAGCAAGGTCGTCTGAGCCCTTTGATAAGTGGGACCGGCGTTCTTCAAACCAAACGGCATCTTGATATAGCAGTAAGTTCCCCATTCAGTGATGAACGTAGTTTTCTCCTGGTCCTCTGGAGCCATGAGAATCTGATTGTACCCTGCGAAACCATCGACGAACGAGAGCAAAGCATGCCCCGCCGTGTTGTCCACAAGCACATCAATGTGAGGCAAGGGAAAACTGTCTTTGGGGCTTGCTTTGTTCAAGTCCCTGAAGTCGACACAGACCCTGATCCTTCCGTCCTTTTTAGGCACGGGCACGATGTTAGCAATCCATTGGGGATACTCAGCCACTCTCAGGAATCCTGCGTCGATTTGCTTGGTGACCTCCTCCTTGATCTTCTGAACCCAATCCGGCCTCATTCTGCGAAGCTTCTGTTTGACGGGGACAGCCCCTGGTAGCAAAGGAATTCTGTGTTGGACAATTTCGGGGTCGATACCGGGCATGTCTGCGTGAGACCAGGCAAAAACCACGGCGAAATCCTTGAGAGCTTCGATTGTGGCTGCATGGTTTTTCGGAGACAAGGTGGCACCAATTTGCATCATGTGGGGATCATCCTCATCTTTCAGATTTATTGAAATTACTTCGTCTTTTAGAGGCTGAGCATGCCTTTCGTCTTCCCTTTCGATGAGGGAACGCAACTCGGCCGGGATGTTCCCGTCAAAGTCGATTCCTTCATCGTCGGGGTCGACACAGTTTATATAGAGATCAGCAAAATAGTCGGAAGCAGGATCATGCATTTCATAAAACCCAGAGGGGTTGCCAAGTACAGTCGACTCAAACTCGAAGTAAAAGCTATGACGTGGAGGGCCGAGAGGCACAAACTCCGACTCTGAGCTAGACTTAGACTCGACAGACTCCGTGTCAGATTCAGATACATCGTCAATGCACGTTAGACGGGGAGTAAAAATGCAGTTATTAAGACTACCCTTTGCTTCGACGATGAGGGAGGTTGGATCGTTGAGAAGATCTGGAGAGTCGGGCCCAAGCATCAGCACTTCAGCCTCGTCTTCCTTGCCAACCAAACCCACTTGGGAGAACAGCACTTCCAGATCCCCTTGATCAAAAGCAACCAACCAGTCAGCCCTTTCCTTGATTGCGACCAACTGCCTTTTGAATTCTTTTGCCGCTAGCTCCTCTTTTGCTATTTCCTCTACGTCATCAGACCAAGTGTCGGCGGCGAAGATCTCAAAGCCCGGTAGCCAAGTCCTGGTCACTTGATCCCAAAACGGCTCGGCTTGCCCCAGATAAGCGATGCCTCCCCCTTCACGGACGAAATAGCTGTCGGGGTTACCATAAAGGGTACGAGGTTTTCCCGTGTCTTTCCCTATTTTGGCCCTTTTGGTAGGGGGAGTGTATCCCAGGCCAAAGCGGCCTTCGGTAAAGGGAAAGACAGGGAACTCAGCGATCCCTTGCTGGTTGATCCCGAGCCCTAAGCCAGGCATGAATGACATCCTCCTCATGATTTCGAGGGCAGCAGAGCTGATGATGAAGTCGTCATCCACGACAATAGCTAGGACTGAGCCGGAGGTGTCAAAAGCAAACCCTCCAAAGTCTGAGTCTTCTTCCCCGTGCATGATTCCTAGAACAGGGGTCCCATCATCCTTGAGCGGGCGGATCCCAGAGTCTCCGCAGATGGTTAAGGTTCCGGTAGGAAGCCCCAGCATGACCTTCTGATGGAGAGTCGACGGCACAGCCATGATGTCCGCTCTATGAAGCCACGGCCTTCCCAAAAGCAAGTTGAAAGTGGCCGGGATGTCAACCACATGGAACTCCACGTCCATTTCAAAACCCTCGGCATCAAGTTTCAGCATGAGAGTCCCCTCGACTACGCGGCGCGTGTTGTCGTAAGCCTTGACTGCTAGATTGGAAGGCGTAAGATCAGCCTTGGTGAGCCCCAAACGGTAAGCAACCCTCATTGGGCAGACGTTGATCGCGGACCCATTGTCGATTAGCACAGTTGGCACCCAATGTCCTCTGCACTTGATAGTGATGTGGAGCGGGCGGTTGTGAGCAGTTCCGTCGACAGGTAGGTCTTTTTCGGTGAAAGTGACGGAGTGCTTGGAAAGCAGTGGCAAAACTAGGGCAACCATGGCCTCGGGGGTAATGTCAGTTGGCACAGTAAGACGGGCTAGTGCTGAAGACAGCCTTTCTCGATGTTCCTTTGACGACGAAATCAAACCCCAGACAGAGACGGCAGCAGGGATCCTTTCCAGCTGTTTCAGAATGGCGTCCTCTTCGGGTACTCCGCTAGGAATGGCCGGAGCGCTCTTTTGAGCAGAGGGAACGGTGAGTCTTTGATCATTGCCGGGATTGGACGAGCTCCCCCCCGAAAGATTGGGCGGTTGAAAGACTCGACCGCTCCTAGTGACGTTAGCAACCTCCCACCAAGGCGATGTGTCCACGAAGTCCCAGAAATCAGCAGGCACTTCCTCTAGCTTGCCCTTCCCTTTGTCGATTGACGCAACCTGATCCGAAGCCGTAACCCATTCCAGATCGCTCATGACTTGTGTCTCCCAAAAGGCCGGGTCCTGCGCGGCAGCCTCCTCAAAAGGCATGCCCGGATTAGTGACGAACGGTACATCCCAAAAGCCTGAGTCTACCAAAGCAGTGTTGACGGTCCAGATCTCCTCTCCCACTTGCATGTCGATCACTCTGTCGTCTTTCCACAAGTCAGCTAAGAGGGGGTTCCCATTCAGGTCGACGATCTCATCAACATTCCACAGATCATCGGGCGGCGCATTGAGAGTCATGATTGAGCAGTCCTCACTTGGAGCCACCAAGGGACGTGGCTGATCCACAGGGACGATGTTGAAAGTTGGCCCCACCACAAGGTCATACTCATGCACGGCGTCCGAGAGCCTGTCAATCAAAGGTAGGAAAGCTCCTAGCCGACGTGGCTCATCAGAAGCACTCTCCTTTTCGACGTAGAAGTCCAAGTATTGGAGCTCGATGGGTTGCACAACATCGGGTTCCACAGCCCACACGTATTCCTTGTCTTCCACTTCAGGCAAGACTGGCTCCGGTTGATAGAAAAGCATAAACAGTGACAAGCCATCTAGCGGATCGGCTCGCGCTGCAATCCATTCCTCCTCCCACTGGTCTAGCTGTGCTTGATCGACCATGGGATCCTGAGGGAAACCCAAATGATACTGCTCCTCCCAGTCGTGAGCTAGTTCTTCCCACTCCCCTGCTTTGTCTTCTAAGTTCCAACTGACGGCTAGCATATTGATACTGACATCCTCCGGGAAGGCCACGACAGGTTTGGGACAGAAGGCTGGGGCTATATGGTCGGTGGGGTTGAATATGGTGGAGCTAGGTTGGATTATGGTGGAGGTAAGGTCGATTTGGTTGACTTGAGGGTGGCCGCCGTGCTGCGGCATGGAGTTGGTAATGACATTGGGTTTAGGAGGGGTAGGGATGGTTCCGCTATCTACCAAGTCTTGTATCGCATGACTGAGGCGATAGCAAGAGTCGGTGTAGTGGCCAGGCATCTGGTGGTAGGCACAGAAAGCGTTCGAGTTGTGGCTGGGGGATAGATTTTGGGGTAATGGAGTCGGGTCCAACGGTTTGAGGTGACCGGATTTGGTCAACCTTTCTAGCACTTGGGAGAGTGGAGCCTCAAACTTGGTGAAGTTCCGGGGTTGATTGCGGTTTCGGGGTTTTGGAGGAGCTTGGACTTGGTTGATATCGGCGATGTGGTGGGAATCTTGGGCGGTGCTGTTCCCGGCAGATGTGGCATTGGCGTAGTTGCTGTTACCGAATAAGGCGGCGCTGCTCCCTGTGTACGCGCGAGTCTTGGCCTTAGATCCCGATGAGGAAGGTGGAGGGTCGCTACGCGGCAGTACCCCAGTTTGGAGAGCCTCTTCAATGGCAAGACCAGATTCAAAGAAGGTATCCCAATCGGCTCCTTGGACTAACACCAGATTCTTAGCAAAGTCGGGCAACAGATTACGGGAGATGATACGGATCTGATCCTTCTCACTCGGCCGATCGGTCATGACTGCGGCCTTAGTCCTCCAACGCTTGATGAACTCCGCGAAGGACTCCTTTGTAGTCATCTTAGTGGACTCCAACTCTCGGGTGGTCATCTTGAGCTGGGAGTTATAGCTGTACTGGGTGAAAAAGGCCGCGCCTATGTCCTCCCATGTCTTGCGCTTGGAGACATCGAGAGACAGAAACCACTGAAAAGCCGGGCCGGCCAAAGTCTGAGGGAACAATTGAGACATTGCTTCCTCCTCGACCCCATGCAACTTCATTGCACCGTGGTAAGCTAACAGGTGAGTTTTCGGATCGCCCGTCCCGTCGAACTTTGCAAAATCGGGCATCTTGAACCTCTCCGGGAGCCGTGCATTTGGAAAAGGGCAGAGACGGTCCATGTCTAACCCTCCGGCGCTGATTCTTTCTGACTTAGCCACTGACTCTTCTAGTTTGGCCATCTTGGCAATTAGAGCAGCCATTTCGGGATTTGCAGCAGGCTGTTCGGCCGGAATGTCCTCCCCGGCGGGGCCTTCGCGCTCTCGCCCTTCACCCTCTATTCTTGCAGCTGGCAGCCTCTCGTTGATGAGAGCTTGCAGATTGGTCATAGCAGTGTCAGCCTGGTCGGCCCTTTGTTGCATGATGGCGAGATTGTGCTGGAGATCGGCTAGAATTGTGGTGAGATTCGGAGGTGGAACGTCGGCCATGTCTAGGATTTCGGTTTTGACCAGTTTCGGAGTCGCAGGAGGAGATGGAGAGGATGGAGGAGATTCGTGCGGAGTGGTCGGCGGCGAATCCTCCCTTGACAGAGTGCAGAACTGAGCTTCCGTTGTGACGAGCAGAAAAGCAAACCCCAAAACAGACCCTCAAGCAGACCCGACGGACGTTCCCAAGCAGGTTTGGCTCTTGATTTCGAAGCTCCCCATAGCTCAGCTAAACAGCAAAATAGACGAGCTCAATGATAGCCTGCAATAGTTTATTTTGAAAGAATTGAAAGCAAAGGGCATGCCAACGTCGTCGGTGTCCTCCTAGACTCTAACACTAAAGGGAGTCCAACTCATGCTGTTAGGACGCTGCCATAGAATCCTCAGATTTCTTTTCGACGGTGTATCCTTGTTTCGAATCGATGGATACTAAAAGATGTCAAGACGGCCTAAGCCTTTTGACTACTCCTTTTTCGAAGTTTCAACTTTGGAGGTCGGAACAACTTGGTGCAGATGGCGTGATACCATAACCGAGGTGGCGTAAGCAGCACTGTGCCGGAGCCTTAATGGTGTAAGTGATTAGCACTTTAACCGGGATGGTGTGGGTATCACGACATTCTCTTCGTTGTTCCTAGTTTTCTGTTTGAAACTTCGACCAGGTTTAGAGGGAAAGACTTAAACAGTCCTGATTTCCTAAAGTCTCGCTGACCCAAGGATCTTTGAAAATTGACAACGTGCAACATCGAGATGCACGACTCTTCATCGGTCCAAGGCAGCGTCCTAACAGTCACGAGACGAACTCGAGACAGACCTAGAAGCCGCCCTAGCATGCTCCTACGCAAAACGGAATGTATGTATGTACAGGCATGCGATAAGGAAAGCAGTAACACATAGACAGTTTATGGGGGTTAGATGCAAGTAATCCTACCCTGCAGGTCCCTGTCTTAGGTTTGAAAGGTTCTAGTGCTTCGTACGCATGTAGAGGCCGGTTTTGGCTTAAAGGGGTTCCTCTGACTAAAGCCGCGGTATACCTCCCATTGCAATGCGTGCAGCAAAGCGATGGTCGAACGGTAATACGACTCATCATCGTCCAAGGTTGTTGGGCATTCGAGGACCCCGGGCTCCAGTAAACTGTGCCGGTTACCCAAAACACCTCAACGGGGCTTATCCAACATCGATGCAAATGGAGAAATGCCGAAGAATGATTAAGATGAGAGAGAAACGCAAGGTTTTGAAAATGCCTTTTGAGCTTGGCTCACTTCCATTAATCAATACTTGGAGAAAACTACATAAGTGAACAATAGTAAAAGCCCCAGTTCGGATTGGTCGGATGCTGAGATCCTGTTACGTTACCATTCCGTTCTTCAGCAGCGCGGAGCGTACTGTTTTGACAAGCTTTTGAAAAATTGTTCTCTCATGTATTGATCGCCAAATATTTGATTAATAGAATTGTCCCCAGCAGAGTCGCCACTGTGGGCACGCGCCCCGAAAATCGCCCGATTTTGGTTTGCGGCCCTCTTTGGAAAATACGGCGCGGCGAAACGCTTCGATTCAGAGTCGCCACTCGGGTTTTGGCGGTGAG
>BPLS01022175.1:0-10193 GCA_019656275.1 Rhododendron kiyosumense
GACAGCCAGTCCAAATTATGACATGTCCAAAACAAGAATCCACACTGTTTTTCTTCTCACAAATCGGAAGATGAGGTTGAAGGTATAAGAATCCTTTCATGCATTAACATATCTCTGAAAAGAAAAGGACAACTATTCTTGTATATATTCCCTCATAGTAAAAAAGAAGTAAACAAGAAAAGACAATCTGTTTGAGGATAATTGCCCTACGCAGCCTTATCGGAAAAAGAAATGGACCTATGTAATACAGTTAGACGTGCTTCACCATTGTGTTGCGGTGTGTAGAATACTCACATGGGATGACGACGTTGAGCACGGATATCTAAATATCTTGGATTCACCATCATGTTGCAGGATATAGAACCCACAAATTGGATGGAGACAATGAGCACAGAGATCTTCATATATTGGATGGTTTACCCTCAACCCTATATCTCACATTAGCTCATGACATCAAAACCAAATGACTCCAGACTTCAATACCAGTACTCAAAAAGGAAAAAAATCACACAACTTCAGGTGTTAGTCCACTTGAATTCGGACTTAATTGAAGCACACCAAAACAAACTGACTAAAAACTATAGAACACCAACCAGTCAATTAACCAGGTAAGAGCCAATAGCTGTTCAACAGTCCCAGATAAACCCAAGTAAACCTCAGTGGCACCTCTATGACTTCAAGTTAACCGCCTACTTACCAGTTACCACGCCACCAACCCCATCGCCCCCACACAAACCTGCTTGCAAACTAATTACCTAAGTATTGCAATCAAATGGAGCATATGCCCTCAAGATCACTCGCATGTGCAGATATGTGGGAGAGAGAAGTGCATAAGATCATCAAATCGGCAATCACCAAATGAAATTCTGCAGGCTCATTTACTTGATGGGATTATACATGGAATTGGTTTTACAAAATCGAGAGAGGGGCACAAATTGTTCAATAAGCAACCCAGTAAAATATGTGATATGCATCTCAATACAATACTCAATGTTCTAAAAGTCGTTAGGCGCTAGTCGGGCGGTGGGCCATCTTTGAGCTTCGAGGCCTAGTAATCGGCGCCTAGCAATTAGTAATCGGCGATAAATCGATGCATAACAATTAGTCGGATTTAGTCGTATAGCCCTTGCCACCGATTAATCCCTGATTAATTCCTTTTTTTAGAACACTGCAAATACTCCTAAACCAATTCGAACTTAACTAAGTTGGACACCCTTGTACACTTTCATAGGGGTGGGGAGGTCGGGGCCACCCAATTCTTCTCCTAAAGGGGTTAATTGTCTAGTTATTTGTTTCCCTCAACGGGTTTTCAGTTAGGCTTAGTATAATTGTGGGCATGATTGTGAGCTTATGTCCCTTTTGATGTAATTCAGATCTTTTCGTATTCTTCTACTTTTGATGTAATTCAGATCTTTTTTTATTCTTCTAGTGCTTGTAATCAATACAAATATAGTGCTATTAATGATGCTACTGAATTATAAGCCCTCGCCATTAGTCCGATGAATTAAAAACGAACCCAAATTTTTTTTTCTTACAAAAGAAAGACAGAAATGTCCAACACAACGAACCCTAGACATGAAATTGAGCATAGGAGAGAGAGAGAGAATGAATACCCCAGTGATCTTGACAAGCTGGCCGTCACGAGCGAGACGGAGGTCGGAGTCGGGGAAGGAATGGAGGTAGAGGAGAAGGGCGCCGTTTCGTCTCCAGCTGAGAGCGTTCCAGATCAGAAAAGCAGCAACAAGGGCGGAAAGGGAAAGGAGAGAGAGGAAGAAGGCGGCGTTGTGGACCGCCACGAGGATGAATATGGACACTACGAAGCCTACTAGGAAGACAGATAACAAGACCCAGATTGCTGCTCTCGGGATTGGTTTGCACTTCCAACAATGGCCCTCCTGATCCTTCAATTTCGCTGCACTTGACAGGTCGTTCATCTCTCTCACCCTCTCTCTCTCTCTCACACACACGCACAGAGTGAGTGTGTTCTTAGATAGCGTCACTTTCCTTTTTCGTGGGAAAATTTGTGCGGGTGGTGTACCGGTGTCCAGTAAGTATATGGACACAGATTTTTTAACACAGACAGTCCGTAAAGATTGAATTTGGATCCGTGTTGAGTAAAAAAAATAATCGGAGCCGTTCATTTTGTTCAAAATATCTTGTTTAAGATTTCAGTGAAAAATCGGCCTATTTAGATATCAGTAAGGGGTTACGGAACACCCAACTTTGCTTCACAAAACATTCATTTTTTGAAGCAAAGTTTGGTGTTTCATAAACTCCCTTAACAATATCCAAATAAGCTGATTTTTTAAAAGGATCATAAACAAAATGTTTTGAATAAAATGAACAGTTTCGATCATTTTTGTAGGACTCAAAATAGGTCCAAATTTCATCCGTGTGGGCTGTCTGTTTTGAAAAATTTGTACGTATAGCACAGTTGACATGTGTCTGCCTCTTTCGTTTGCGAGCATCCACTATGATGGGTTATACAGAAAGTCTACCCATAGGGCCTGTTTGGATGCGGGAAAAAAATCAAGAGTAAAAAATATGAAGGAGGGATAAGATAGTGGGGGTATTAATTTTGATGGGTTGGCCCATATTGATTTGATGTTTATAGAGGGGATAAAATAATACGTTGTTTGGATGGGTTATTAAAAAGTGGGATAAAATTTAACTCGTTTGGATGGTTTATAGAATATAGGGGGATAAGAAGGGGTGGATGATGGGGAAAACTGTGAAATTACTATTTTGCCTATGTGCAGAGTTATATTTGATTATGTATTAAAACCAGTTTAAAAATTTAAAAATCAATATATTTAAGCAAATTTGCACAATTGAAAGTATTAGAAAATGAATTTATTAAAAAAGATATCTTCTATAAATTTTATATTAAAAAAACGTTTTTTTAAGTAATTGTTCGTATTTATGTATCAAATTTTTTTTTTGGGAATTGTTTTTTATTTTAAAGAAAAGACAAATTATGATAGATTTGAATGGAAAGTATGAATTTGGATTGAATGGAAAGTAAAAATTGGTTGAATGGTGAATGGTGGATATATTATTGAATGGTGGATATGTAGTTGAATAGTTGTTGAATTTTTGCTTATAAATAGCAAACAAACTTTTTTCAAACTCATTCAATAATTTCAATTACAAAAACAAGTGTCATATTTCTTTTTTGTTGTATGGCTGGTCGTCCGCCTGCTCGTCACAATTGGGTCCAGGCTGAGGAGATGCTGTTGATTTCGATATTGAAATCAATGGTGGAGTCCTGATTGTGGACCACCGGGAGTGGACACTTTCGTCCAGGTTACGTGAGCTATTTGAAACGTTTCATGAATAGTGATTTTCCCGATGCTGGCATTGAGGAATGGCATATTGAAGCGAAGGTAAAGAAGTGGCGCCGTACGTGCTTCATCATTGTGAACCTACTTGATCGTCCCGGGTTTGAATGGGATGCAAGTCAAAACATGGTGATGGCTGAAGACGATGTTTGGGCTGCATTCATCCAAGTAAGACTTAATAAAGTGTTATAAATTTTTGTAAAAGGTGAAGATATTTGTTGTTCTTAATTTTTTTCATTTTGACTTAGGTTTACAAACAAGCTAGGGAGGCAAGAAATGTTCAATTTCCACTGTTTGATGATTGGCGTGTTTGCTTCATTCCCCCTCCTGAGGAGCCCGAGGAGTAGGTCATGATGGCGGAAGAATAAATAGCATTATCCATGGATGTTGTGTCATTTGCAATCTCTGTTCATGATGTTGGCATGTAATGTTTTAACATCTTCATTTAAAATATATTAGAACTTGTCTCCGTTCATAAAGTGTTAATTTTACATAATCTTGGAATATACAACTTCATTCAGAATCGAGAATAGGTGCCAACAAAATACAACATATGAAACCTAAAATAAAACATACAACAAACGACCTGCACCCATTGATTTTATGTTCAAGTCCCAACGCACTTGCGAATGTGGAACTTTTGGCTTCCAACTTTGTGAGCGCGCGTATCTCTCCTCGTGAAACTTGAGCAATGCTTCTTCGGCTCCATCAAATGTCTTGTATCTTTTCGCCATGCTTCCTGCGTATCCATTAACTTGGAGTTGAGCTTCTCCCCAAGTTGTATAGATGTCCGGCATAGATGTCCGGCTTATGTCCAATGAAAACCACCCAATAATAGTCTTTTTCTTCACCTGTCATTGGATAATCTATTCGAAAACAACATTATAAATCACCACAAATGTATGAACCGAAATGGCTCTCAATCACTAATAAATAGTTAAAAACAAAAATTAACGCATTTGGCTCAAATTTCATCATCGCCAAGTGACACATTTAGGACACGAACTAGGACACAAGTAACAATGCTACCATAAATAGAAGGACTTTGTAGTCAAATAGCTAGGAACATGTGGCTCAGATTTGTAGACAAGTTTTGTAAGGACTAGGCTGCAACATGAGTTGCCAAATGACCCTCTCAAACATTGCCATGCCTAAGTCCCCAACTTGTCTTGACTTTTCGTCACAGCCACACACAGATATACATGCACAGGTTTTGGCCTCTATTCATGGGTTAAAACTGCAGGTTTTAGCTAAGTTTGTGGTTGCATTTTCATTGAGTATATACATGCAAGTTTTGGTTTAGTTCGTGGCTCAGAAAACTTTCATCATAGCAAGCCAAACTTCTGAACAAAAATCCCCATTTTCAACTCAGAAATGCAGGCAGAAAGCACAACCAACCACTGCAGTTGTAAACCACAAATTCAACCACAAAACTAAACCAAAACCTCCAAGTTTTACTAAACCAAATGGCAGCCAAAACCTGCATCAGTTTACACACAGTCACTCACAAATCAAAACAGAACCAAAACCTGACCACAACCAGTAGTT
The DNA here is from genome assembly GCA_019656275.1 of Rhododendron kiyosumense. Lineage (NCBI taxonomy): Eukaryota > Viridiplantae > Streptophyta > Magnoliopsida > Ericales > Ericaceae > Rhododendron > Rhododendron kiyosumense. The sequence goes on from BPLS01022175.1 coordinate 4,890, forward strand.
TTAAAGGAAACCAAGCAGATGCCAAAACCATGGCAGAAAATAGCCCAAAAATGCAGCCACAAAACCTTGCAGTTTCACACACTCACTCACACAACTGAACCAAAAGTATGGTAGAAAACATATCATACTCATAGGGCTAAAACCTGCAGCTTTAACCCACAATTGGAGTAACTGAACCAAAACTGTAGCAGACAGATGAGGAGAGCCAAAACTGAACCAAAATAGATAAGCAGAGCGTACACTTAACCAAAACCGTAGCAGACAGATGAGCAAAGCCAAAACTTAACCAAACAGACAAGCACAGCCAAAACTGAACCGTAACTGAACCAAACAGATAAAATGGCAGCCAAAACTACACCAGTGTCGACACACTCACTCCCAAAACAAAACAGAACCAAAACCTGACCATAACCATCAGTTTTAACCCACACGAAGCAGAGGCCAAAACCATGGCAGAAAGCAGCTCAAAACTACAGCCACAAAACATAACCAAACCTGCAGTTTCACACACTCAATCACACAAATGAACAAAATCATAAGCACAAAAGCTGAACTAAATCATGCAGTTATTTGGCCACAAAACTGAACCAAATTGCAACAAAAAAACTGAACCAAACCATGACAAAACAAATCATAACCGTAGGCCACAAAACTGAACAACCAGAAAAGCTGAACCAAATCATGCAGTTATTTGGCTCAGAGAGGTTTCATCATAGCCATCAGAAACTTAAGCAAAACCTGCATCATATAAGCACAAGCAAAACCAAGTTGTTTACCCATAAACAGAGGCCAAAACCTGCAGGTATTACCCACAACCATAGCCAGCAAAAACAGACAGCAGTAAAACAGAACCATTCGAAACACAGCCAAAACCTGCATCACATAAGCACAAGTAAAACCTGCATGTTTTACCCATAAACAGAGGCCAAAACCTACAGATATGACCAACAACCATAGCCCAAGTACCTGCTCCAAACTCAACACACACACAGGTACAAAACAAAACCACAACCTCCATGTATCATAGCATAGTGAATGCAGCAGTTTGAACCCTGAAAGAGAGGCCATAAGAGATTGGGCTCAGAAAATGAATACGAATCGTAAGGGTACTCATGGCTGCAACTAATGTTACCCCGCCATGGTAACTACCTTCATAATAGTCAAAATATTTCATCATTGCCCACAAGGAAAAGTAGAATGCAACACGAGTTACCCAGAAACCTGCATTTATATAGCATAAACATCAATATCATGCATCACCCATTGTTTTAGCCTTACATACAAGAAGTTGTTCACATACATACAAACCATTAGATGAGCTATCTACGATTGTTTGTAGAACAAAAGGCTCTTAATATTACAAGAGACCACATCATATAGGAGTGATATATTGGCCACTTCAAAAAATGGGCCATATGTATAAGAGTTGAAGATCGCCCACTACAAAAATTTACATTCTATTACTTCTTCCCCCTGACGGTTAAACAGGACCAAAGATGATACCATCCAGGACAGCCTCAACCCATGCTTGTTTTTGATGTTCTTTGATGCCATAGAAAAGGTCCAACCGGTCTTCAGCTGCACAAATGATGGCGCCCAACCGAAATCGTTGGGTATCGGTAAGGTCAAGTTTTTCAAGCTCAAAGGGCACTTGCGAGCGGCGAGCAGATAATTTGTTCGAATACCCCATTGCATCGGTCATTTTCTCCATATGGCTATCATTCTTTGCTAGCCATACCTCCATGCTTGCAGCAAGGGATCCCACATCACCCATCTGTGTCCTCTTCTTCCCCCTTTGAGTTTCGGCGTTGGCCGGAGGAGTGGAGGTTCTGGGAGTGGAGGTCCGAGGAGTGGACATTGGGAGTGACGTACGACGTGCAGAGTTTGAAGTTGTGGAGATCGGAGGTGTGGAGGCCGGAGGTGTGGAGAGTGGAGGTGTCGACCCCAAAGGACTTTCATTGGACATCCCCGTGAGTCCACTTGTGGGGGTGCGATGAAATTCTTCACCGAAGAATGGATAGTAGCAATCCTCATTCTCCTCAATTTGTTCATTATGTGTGGCATTTTGATTTTGTGGCGGTCGGGCCATTTCCGAAGGAACCTCCGCTCCGTCCCCATTGGCTCTATCCTTTCCGAATAGGATTTCCCAATCTTCAAAGTATGGGAAACGCTTCCCACCAACCTCTTTGGCCTTCCTAGGGTAAGCCTACACAAAAATTGGAAGTTTAGAACATGATCTCATGCCATAACATATCAATTAAAGTATTGGAAGTTACCTCTTTGTAGACTTTCCACACCTCATCATCCACGTCAATCCTTTTGTTGACATGGTCCCACCCAAACCCACTAAGTTTTAAAATGTCGGTTATTTTCGCATATGTTTGTCTCCAATACTTGACTTTGGAGTCAATGTGGGGGGAGGCCTTAATTTTGCTCTCCAGCATGACCTTCTCCATCTCTTTCTCAAGTAGGGTGAAGAACCCGGGTTTGAACCCATTCTCCGCCCTCCATTTGTCACACATTTCAGTTATCATGCATTTGATGAGAGCATCCTCTTCATGTTTCCTCCACCCCCTACGCGTCTTTGAAGGCTTTCTTGTAGGCACATCACCTTCTTGGGTATCCATTGCTGAAAATGGATTTTAAGACGAACAATAAAGGATTATTTAACAAGTCTATTATCAACTACAAACCGAAATTGAATTACGATGGAGTTACTACAATGTTCTTCAAATAGAACGGTTACATCATCAAAGTAATTAAAACCTCATTTAGAATGTTTACATCATCAAAGTTCTTAAATACTTATTACAAATACACTAAACAAATTTCCTTATGGTGGAAAAACCTCTTGCCCCCCACCATTTCCTAGCCGATGGTTGTACATGGCTGTAGCTAATGCATCCATTTCCCCGGTCCATTGATTGGAAGTCTCTATGGTAGTGATGTGATCATCTGCCTCGACATCGTGTATGTGATCACGTTCCCATGCCGTGTACTCGTTCTCAATAGGATCATTGGGCATCTCTCTTTTGATAAGGTTATGGAGAAGGCAACATGCTGTGACGATACGTGTTTGAGTCCTAATGGGGTAATACGAGTGAGACCTCAATATTGCAAACCGCATCTTCAACACACCAAAGCTTCTCTTAATCACATTCCTAGCAGCGGAGTGCTTCATGTTGAAGTACTCCTCTTTCGTAGTCGGCATATGACCTTGCCTCCAAATGTTAATGTGATATCGTTGCCCGCGGTACGGTGCTAGAAAACCCTCAGCATTTTGGTATCCGGCATCGACAAGGTAGTAATGTCCTGTACCACATGAAAGTTTTAAGGCATTAAGGAAGGCTTGATACTAGGAATAGAGTGAAATGAAGGTGAACTAAGGAATTGGCACATACCACGGGGGATTCTCAAACCATCAGGCCTTGAAATGGCGTTTCCCAGGATCCTAGAGTCATTGGCCGACCCTTCCCAACCAGATAATACGAAGACAAACTTTAGGTCTCGACTACATATACCTAAAACGTTTGTGGCAATCTCACCCTTCCTTGACCTATAGCGTGGCCTGTCAATTGCCGAGGGATTAACTGGCACATACGTCCCGTCCAAAGCCCCGAGACAATTCTACGACAAAAATCAATACGATAAAATCAATAGTACCTCGATATGGTTGGCTAGAGAAAACCAAATGGAAGATTTACAAACACTTGAAATGAAGTTTACCTGAAACCAACTCCATCTACTGTCATGGTAGTTAGGAGGTACGGGCTCGGGCCTTACTAGGAGCATGTCAAAAAGGCACAACACACCTTGGAGTATGACATTGAAATGTCGACTTACTGTTTCAGTCGATCTCCAAAAGTGCAATTTCGTACGCCTCAGTTTTGTATGGTGACCAAGGATAAACAAAAAAATGGCTACCCTCTCCTCAAGACAAACATTGCGCGAGTCTCCTAACCCAACACCTCGTAGTAGACAGCACAACCTAAAAAATGTATGCCTATTTACCCTCAACTGCTCATGGCAATCAACTTCATTACCATTGACGAGCCTATTCACGGCATCTACTTGGGTCTGGTAGAAGTTTGGATTTGGAGACAATTCCGGACGGGGATACTGGGCCGTGGACACAATGAAGCAATATAGCCGAAACACACCCATCGAAGCACGAATGTACATGTTTAACGCAATGAATGCATCTTCCTCTTCTCTTCTCCTTATTTCTGTTTTGTTTAATCTTGCCATCGTAAAAAACCTAAAAAGGGCTTCATGCAATTTAGACCACACACAAATAGTATATAAGCTGTAATTTCTGTTTTGTTAAAAGTTTTTCATTTATTTTCAGTGAATCGAGAATTTGATGCATGAACAAGGTAACGGGGGTCACAAAACCTAACAAGGTGCTTACAAATATACATAACTAAGCCACAAAAATTATTCCTACCTTAGAATCTGCACAAATAATGTTTTAACTACTCTTTCGCAATGACAAAAACTAACTATAAATATAATGTCATTGTTGACAACATTAATCTGCCCAAATCATGCTTTACTACTATTTTAGTACTCTCTTACTAGAATTCAAATTACTACATATCAATTGTATTACACTGCCAACTTAGCAACATTGTTACTACATATCCGTTTTGAAGCATAATCGTAAAGATTGAAACCTAGGAAACGTACAATGGTTGTGTGGTAATATGCACTACAAGAAATCAGGCTTTTTGCGAGGAAGCATATTCCTCGCTATATGCAATATTTTCCTCGCAAAAGAGTTTTTGCGAGGAAATTTAATTCGTCGTCCGTTCCTCGCAAATGGGTAGTCTCCGATTCTTTTTTGCGACAAAAATAATTTTCCTCGCCAAAAAGTTATCTTTTGCAAGGGAATTTTGTTTGTCGCTACTGAGTGAACCATTTTGCGAGGAAATTCATTTGACGCTGATGTAAAACAAATTAGTCGCTATAAATATCCCGTTCCTCGCCAAATATGCATTTTTGGCGACAAAGAATTTCCTCGCAAAAAGGTGTACTCAATAGCAAGACCCAAATTTCCTCGCAAAATATATATGTTTAGCGACAAAACATTTCCTCGCAAAATGGTGCACTCAATAGCAACAACCCAAATTTCCTCGCAAAATATACATGTTTAGCGACAAAAAGTTTCCTCGCAAAATGGTGTACTCAATAGCAACGACCCAAATTTCCTTGCAAAATATACATGTTTAGCGACAAAATATTTCCTCGCAAAATAGTGTACTCAATAGCAACGACCCAAATTTCCTCGCAAAAAATATATGT
>BPLS01022187.1:0-10126 GCA_019656275.1 Rhododendron kiyosumense
TCACACATTAACACAATGATTTATGTCAGGTACATAATCAGGATTTCATAGATGCAGAGCCGAAATATAAATAATAAATTTTTGAAATTTCAAGGTTCAAAAATCTAATAGTTTGTTTGGGTTAAGTTTTGATGGAGGTTTTTTGGATAATGAGTGGAGATAGATACAAAGATACGAAAGGAGAGATTGGGTTTGGGACCCAAAATGAACACATTCTTATACTATTTAAATGTCTAAATAACATCTAATACAAAATACAATATCTAGGTGCTCTTAAAAAAAAGAAAACAACTAATATTAATATCTAAATTTAAAAAGGAAAAAAGAAAAATCCAAAACATCGCGGGGCCTTGGCCCCCATAAGCCCCAACTTGGTTCCGTCTCTAATTTATGTGGTTATGCCTAAGCATGCATAAGCTTAAATGTACTCTAAGGGCAAAGTCAAAGAGGTACCCAATATTAACGATCAAAACACCTGTGGAATTTAAAAGGGAACCTTACCCTAATTGAACATCCCAAGGAACTGAGCACCCTAGAATTGACCAAAGTGCCTTTCTAGGAAGAGCTCAAAAAATAAGCCCAACCAACTTAAAATGCGCAAGTTTTGTGTCCGATAACCCAACCAAAACTTTCCAATAACCCAACCGATATCTAACCAAACTGGACTGAAACTGAACGCAATATAATTACGAAAATACTTTAATATTGTATATATACACACACATACATGTATATGTGCATATATAATAGCAGTCAGCACTAATTGCATTTCATTTAATATTTGTTGTGAACTCTACGGATATTATGTTTGATTGCGCCTAGCCCTTGGTTTAATAATCTACTAGATCGTTGAACTACTACGCATACGCTGTTGGATGTCTAGAGTACGTGATGCTAGAAAGATACAGCGGCCGGGATATATGAGAGGAAGGAAGGATATTTTAGTCTAGTGTTTGATTAGTGGTGAATATCTAATGGGGGCTTTAGGGATATTTAATTTGAATGACGGAGCATACTAGCTAGCTAGTACACTTGAGTATTTTGTTTTCATTCGTAATGGCTAGTAATAGCTTCATTTTCCACTTGTAGAATAAATTGCAGCGACTTCAAGGTTTTGGTTGGTATGAGTTCGAGTTGGCTTTGGATCGATCGATTCGGTGATTGGACATGTTAACCACCGATTTCGGTAAAAAATCAAACTAAACCAACCTGGCATGCACCTAGCCACCTAATAGTTTTGGTAACGGACTAGATAAAACAAAGTCCAGTGATTTCGGTTTCAGTTACGTTTTGATTTTGGTTATATACGAATTTCTGGATTTTACCATAACCGAACTGAACCATTGTCATAGCCAATAATATATATATTTTTTTTGGGTACTTTGGAATAATATAAAGTTAGGACAGAGGTTCATGCAACAGAAGTGCGACCATTAGGAAAGAGTGCAACCCATCGAAAGGAAAACCTTACTAATCGAGAAATTGCCTTGGGTTAAGGCTGTCCCCTAATCATAAACTCTCTAATTGAGACTGGTGCGTTCACCGAGATCACAAGATCTTTATTCTGTTCTGCTTCAATTCTTGCAAGGTGATCAGCACATTGATTGGCCTCTCGATAACGTGGTTTAGCGTTGTTCCTATCCTCATCAGAATTGCATGGTAATCATTGATCATGATGCTTTGAGGATGGTTTGTCGAGCTCCCCCCACTAATAAACTCCACGGCCGTAAGAGAATTAGATTCCTGCTTGACGTTTGGTCAAGCTTTTCTCTAGGATTATGGTAAGACCTCTATATATTCCCAAATTTTTTGCTTCCAAGCTTGTCTCACATGTGATCTTGCCGTAGTATCCCATGATCCATTGTCCTCTGTCATCGCTAAATAATCCACTAAAGTCTGCCTTGTGCTTGGTTAGAGACCGACATCCATCCGTGTTGAGTTTGATTGCCCCTTACAATGTGGTACCCACTAAATTAGTAAGTGTCTTGTGAAGCCGTTTGCGAGGGGAGATTTGAAGGCCTGTACAATTTCATTGGTGTAGGAGACTATTGCCTTGGAACTCACGGAAATGACAGGATCTAAGTTATCAAAGCTTTTCCTATCTCTATCTTTCCAAATTTGCCAAAGCGCAACACAAAACACAATATTCCAAGGCAAGAAAGAGTAAAGTCACAGGTCTTTCCTCTTTCGATCTCTCCACAAACGACTTCTCAAAGCATGTCCCCAAACCTCCTTAGACTTCTCCTGTCTTCTGAAAAGATGATTAAAGTTTCAGAGGGACATGATTATAAAGGAGTCTAGTTCAAGGGATTTGATCATAACTAATCCTAGCTCCACTTCAGTATCCACGTCAGTTGTATTAGGGGATTAATCTGTTAGTTAGTTAGAAAGTGGAGTGATTAGTTTGTTGTAAACAGAATTAGTGGTTAATTGGTGTGGAACGATGTATAAAGAGGGCTTTGCCCTTGTTTGTATCGATCAAGCAAAACAGAAAGGAAATTGGGGGGACTCTCTCTCTCTCTCTCTCTCTCTCTCTCTCTCTCTCTCTCTCTCTCTTCTTGATGTGTTTTTGATTCAATTTTATTCTTTCCGCTAAATTCTATATGGTATCAGAGCTTTACGACGAAAGTCTGATCTTCGATCCTTGAAATTGCGTATTCAATTCGTTCAATCAGAATGACGACTTCATCAACTTCGAATGCCAGTGAGAATGATGTAACCATGCCAGTAGCCTTAGCATTTCTGGTTTCCAATTTTCAATCTCTCGTCATAATCAAGTTGAATGCTGAGAACTTTCTTCTCTGGAAAACTCAGGCGTTGAATGCTTTGAGGGCAAATGGCTTCATTGAGTACGTTTGCGGCACTGTTGGTCCACCTCCTACACAGATCAGAGATTCAAGCAACAATTTGGTAACAAATCCTGCGTTTCTTACTTGGACACTTATTGATAATCAGTTACTGTCTTGCCTAACTATTACGCTCTCGTCTTCAACATTGCCACTAGTTCTAGGGTTAGAACATGCGTCAAATGTGTGGAATAGTTTAGAGAATCGTTTCAATTCCCTTTCTAGGTCAAATCTACATGAGCTCAAACGCACACTTTTCAATGTCCATGTGTCCATAGTGAGAGAAATCCTACGACCTCGTAGTACATTCATCAACTTAGCCTTCTCTCTATTGACAATCTTGACGACATCTCTAGCAACAGTATAACGAGATATAGTTTCAAACTTTGGTTGTAAAGCCTTGCAAAACTTTCGAAAACCAACTCCTTCTACGAACGCAAATGACAATTCAGCAAGCATAACCATCTCAACAAGAGCAATTCTAGCAGATTCTGCAGAAAAAATTGTGGCAACAAGTTCAAAACGTTCTTTTCCATCTTTTTTAGGTTCAAAACTTAAAGTTTGTTGACCACCCGTTGATTCTCTATTGTAAGGGTACTTCTTGCAAACTGTAATATGAGCCAACATGCTACTTGTTCCATGCATTTTAGGATCAGCCATATACTCGTTACAACAATACTTACAAATACCTCGTTGTATCCCATCCACAGTGTCTTTAGCCTCGATTTTATCGAAGTGATCCCATGCTACCGATTCTGGTCTGCCAGTTCCTTGTTTTTGTGCCTTAGGGGGTTTAGCCCTAACCTTAGCCTTAGGCTCTGTTTGATAAACCTGAAAACTGAAAAATAAGTACTGAAAACTGAATACTTAATTGTTTAAGCTAACAAGCTGTTTGATATGTACTGAATTTTAAGTACTGAATCAAATAAGTTGTTTGATCTGTCCAGTGAGCTGAAGTCTGAAAGTCATTAATTTTCCAACTTTACCCTTCATACATTCATGACTAGTTAATCACAATCAATTATATATATAGACAAAGATACCGCTATCAAAATAATAACATTATATACAAAATATTAGAACAACACTCAAAAACTATTCTAAATATTGTTGATCATTGAAACTTCATCAAATATTAAAGTAGCAAAATCAAATTTAACACTCAAGAGTAGTTTATAGCATTCAAATGCATTGCAATTTGCTCTCGTAAGGTGAGCATAAAAATCTGATCAGCTTGGGTCGATCCTCCACCTGCTTCGAAATTATCCACATGATGTTGAGCATTGCCGTAAAAAGCATTTGGATCATTGAATTCATCAAGAAATTTATCTGAAATGCAAGTCCTCCGAATAAAATTGTGCATGGTTATGCAAGCAATCACCATATTTCTTTGTACCGCGAAAGGATATGATGACATCCTTTTTTGTATTGGAAAACGAGACTTCAAAACTCCGAAAGCACGCTCAATCACATTCCGTAACCTCCCATGTGCGATGTTGAATCGCTCTTCTTTATTCCTAGGACACCGACCATTTTGGAAATCAGCTAACCAATACCGCACATTCCGGTATGGAGCCATAAATCTACGTGTATGAGTATATGCTGCATCACATAAAAAGTATTTTCCTGCATAGTAGAAGAACAATTATGCTAGGAAATATTAGCATCTAATTCAAAACAATCATCTAACCTGGAGGAAGAATTGGAAAGTTGTTAGCTGGATCACTCATAGTTTCTCTTAGCACCCGTGAGTCATGTGCTACCCCTGTAAGACTAATTTTTGATTTAGTCATTTTGGTGGCCCACATATTTTATATGGCACATATTAATTATGAGTTTAATAGAATTCTCCATATCTTTAATTTATTCAATTGGTTAAATAGAGAAGTCGTTTCCTAAATAGACTCTACTTTGATAGGAAGTGAGTATAATGTTCATAAAGGAAACTGGTCCTCTCTCTGCCTATAAAAGAGCGTCTAGGGTTCCATCAATTTGACGATATATACTAAACAGCTAGAATGAAGGCAAGAGAGAGATCCTGTCTTCCACCTAGGGCTTAATGCTCTAGTAAATTATGGTTGCTACAGTCACTTACTGGATCTCTTAAGTTCCACATAAATAGATCCGGGTACGCGGTTCTTAATTATTTATCTTCCGCTTAATGTTTGTATTTTGATAATCATGATAGTTCTAGACTCTGGCATAATAGGGGGTTGTTAATTATCTAACCTCATAAAGAATTAAACTTACAACCCCTTCCCAACCAGCCCACACAAATGTAAACAACATATCAAAGTCACATATAGGAAGCACATTTTGGTAACATTCTCCCCTTCCTCGTCCTCTGTATGGAATTTGTTGATCATGTGGCACAACTGCTGAAATAAGAGTTCCGTCAAGCGCACCTACCGCACCCTTACAAGATTTTAAATTATACATTAGAAAATGAAAGCACAATAATTCATATTATGCAGAGTGTATGAATAAAAACCAATTGAAATGTGTACCTTCTAAATGAAATAGTACCTGAAATATGTGTCTAATTTCAACGGTTCTCTCGTATTTGATGTGCCGGCTGATCATAAGGTATGTCAACAATCATCTCTTTTGAGAAGGTCAGCATCGCATGCAATACTTCATAAAAATACCTATGTATTGTTTGTGTTGAATGATTGAATCTTCTTTTGACAAAACGATTCTGTATATTGTGACTCAATGCTATGAGAAACATTGCGACCTTTTCTTCTACAAATATGTAACGACTATTTTGAAGCCATCCTCTAATACGAAAGTGATGACACATACTTACAAATGCTTCTTTTTTCATTCGTAACATTTCCTGACAATGTGCGGGGTTTCCTGTTACAAGTTCTTTCATATATCCAGGTCCGGCAAGCATAGAGTCAGTATCAGGCCTTCTTCCAATCCGTTTTTTCCTCAATATTTTGATGATCAAAATAAGTGCGATAATCTTTAATGTACTCTTTTGCTTATCAAACAACATTCTGCGCCAAACATTGCAAGTATTTAATTAGATAAAGATGAGATAACTATCATGACATGTCAACTAGAAAATACCAAGGTATAAATATTAAACTTTATAACAAAAACAAACCCATTCCTAAACGTCATCAAAAAGAAAAAGAAAAGAAAGAACAAGCTCAAGCAATGTCTCAAGTTCAAAATCAACTACCTATTCATTATAATTCAAAGTAATCCTAACTTCTTGCCATTCAACTCTATCCAACTCTTTCTAACTACTTCTGGTTTTTGATGTAATAGCATCCATTGCTCCCTGTGTGCCTTGCTCTCGCAAAAAATGCTACATGCAACTATATATAAGGGGTCACTCATATCAAAAAGTTGCATCTCATCCAGAATACGATTGCATTCTTCTAGTGTTGGCCCATCAGAACTTTGTAAAGTGTGAAGAGCTTCAAGCAGTTGTTTATCAAGATCATCGGATGACTTGCTTTTCTTTTGCCTTTTATTGCCATGTTTTTCCGTGTCACCATTTGGCAAAGAAGGTGTCTCAAAAGATCCAATGTCAAGATTAATGTACGTTTGTGATTGTGAATGAGTGCCATTAGTAGGAAACCCTTCTTTTGATGGTCCCCATGAAAATCTTCCTGTTGCTCTAACACCGTCAAATAATGCTTTTAACTTGTTCGAATATTGTAGTCCAGTATATCAAAACTGTTTGGCATTGGGGTTGGCCTGTAAAATTGTAATTGTATAAATCTCATAGTTATTGAGTATCATTTTAGCTTTCAAAAGCTTTGAAACCACAAGATAAAAAGTTTAAACATAAGAGATAAATAATACCTATATGTACTCACTCCATTCCTCTGTACTCCAGTTGACGGTATTAGTTACAGGATCATAACCATTACCAGTTTTTGATATTATCTTTGACCACTCTCCATATTTTGATTTCAAAAAATCCCATTGATTTTTCACCTGTTTTTTAGTTAAGTTGAGACCCTTCTTCTCTCTCAAAGCTATCAGAATCCTATCCCAACTTTCTTTTTAAGACTACCACCATTTTTACCATTCTCCGTAGATTCTTTCAAGCACAAATCTATAAAAAGTTTATAGAGCTCTGGATCTTTCCAATTTGCTCTAGCACCATCGCCAGAAGCCATCCCTACGAGTAAATATCTTTAGTTTCAATCCATCCGAATCAATGTATTGAATCTAATAAACTAATGTCTCAGTTGAGCCACCAAGACAAATTTTCTACTTATGATGACAATGATACAAACAAAAGCTAATCCAAAATAAACTTGTCCCGAATCCAGAAAACAAATCATAAGCAGGATGTAAAATTCGTAGTGAATTAATTTTATTTAGGTGGGCTCAACTTTTTTGCCCCATAATTGGTGGAAGTAAATTGGTGGAAGTAGGATGAAGACGTAAGATCCGAAAGTAACGCCAAACATTAAAAGATCTTTCTGTTATTGATGATGAACACACATAGCAGCGGAATGAGTTTCCATTAGATCAGAAACTTGCTAGTCGTTTTGAAAAACGAAATATCCTAAACCCATAGAATATAAACTGAAATTGTAATCTGAAATTCTTTCAAGCCCCCTCTTTCTCTCAATTGCAATTTAGAGAATATAAATTGAAAACCCAAATCATCAAACAATATAAATCAGAAACCCCAAGTAAAAAATTGAAAATATACGTACTGGCCATGAGAGAGAGAGAGAGAGAGAGAGAGAGAGAGAGCAAACCTGAGATGGGTCTTCGTCGTTGGGATCAGAATGGGACGAGGGCAAGGAGGAGAAAGAGACGCGAGAAAAAGAAAAAAAAATAAAAGAACATGCTAAGCGTGTTCAGCATTAATTGATAAGTAGGGGGAGACCTACTTATTTTTTTAATCTTGACTCTTTACTTTCACTGAGCGTGTTCAGTGGACTCGTTTGTACTTATCAAACCAACTTATTTTATTTTCACTTAACCTATTCAGTTTTAAGTACTGAATTAGGTTATCAAACAGAGCCTTAGCCTTTCTCTTAGTAGATTTTCTAGGCACAGTAGGAGTATCACCACCATGGATAACAGCTTCAACTTCATCACCCGAAGCAGAATCCATAACCTGTACAGTGATCACAAAATAAGTCAAAATTCAGAAATCTACACACGTTGCATAAACATGCAGAACACATAAATCAAAATTCAATTGTAAACACATGACCCAAAGAAATTAAAACCCCCCAAAAATTAAATGTCTGTTAAAATCAAAACCCCCCAAAAATCAAAACGCCTTGTAAAATCAGTTTTATTACGAGAGAGAGACAGAGAGACAGAGAGACAGAGAAAGAGAGAGAGATTTACCGATTGGGAAGGACTGGAGTCTGGAGTTTGGACTGTGGATGATGGCGAATTTGAAAAGCGAGACACGAGACGTTGGACGAGAGAGAGGGAGAGACGATTGATGGGAGAGAGAGACAGTGACCGACGGAGGGTCACGGTGGAGCCGAGGGAGTGGGGCCAATGGGGTGCGACATTTTTGTTTGGGGTAGGGTAGGGTTTTGGTTTGGGGCGTCGGTGTCTGGTTTGAGGAATGGGGGGAAAAGTGGAGACCCTTTTCCTTTTATATGGACGACAGCTAAGTGCCTAGGGTTGATCATTGATTATTTTATGTAATATTATATATAATATATATTGTACATTAAAAGGTCGAGTCGGGTCGAACCCGATGATTTAAAAAAATCGAACTCGAACCCCGACCCGTAAACATATTTTTACGGAAAATGAACCCGCACCCATCTGAACCAATTGTTTCGACCCCATCGGAGACCCTTCGGGTCAGGTCGGGTCCGAATACCCGGGAGTTTTTTGCCCAGGCCTACACAGATGTGTGGGGTCCTACACCCATTTCTTCTGTTAAAGGGTATAGATATTATCAGCTCATCATTGATGATTGCACAAGATATTCCTGGTTGTTTCCTTTATTCTACAAGTCTAATGTCAAAACTACTCTTACACAGTTCAAAGCCCATGCTCACACCCAGTTTAATACACATATTAAGACTGTTAGATCAGATAATGGAGGAGAATTTGTGAACCACTATTTGATTAATCTGTTTCTTAACAATGGTATCATTCATCAAACATCTTGCCCTCACACACCTGAACAAAATGGTGTTGTGGAGAGAAAACGTAGGCATTTAATGGACACAACCTTAACTCTTCTTGATCAAGCTGGAATGCCTGCTAAATTTTGGTTAGAAGCTTTGAACACAACTATATTTTTAGCTAATAGGCTACCCCATTCATCTTTACAGTTTCAAGTCCCTCATGTTCTTTTATTCCACACTAAACCTGATTATCTTTCTCTGAAACCTTTTGGTTGTGCTTGCTTTCCTTGGCATAAACCTTATCATTCACATAAACTCATTTCGAAATCTTCTACTTGTGTTTTTCTAGGGTATTGTACCACTTCCAAAGGCTATCGATGTTTTGATCCTCATACTAATAGAGTATATGAGACATGTGAGATTCTTTGAAGATCAATTTCCCTATTGTTCTCTTCTTACTTCTGTTCCTTCTACGCAAGATATTGAGCAAACCATTAACTACGTTCTCTGTCCCATTTACCTTTCTTTCAGATATCATCATCCTTGTAAATCCACCTTTTTTATCTCCTCTTGATTCAGTTTCCTCTATACCTACAGCTGTTCCTATCTTTGAGTAAGCTCCCATCACTGTTTCAGACTATTCTGTTCCCTTACCTGTTTCTTCTACTTCTGACTTTTCTTCTTCTTCTTCTTCTCTTTCTTCTTCTTCCTCTCCTTCTGCTTCTACTCATATTTTTTGTTCTACTTCCTATGTTCCTATTTCTTCTACTTCATCTTAGCTTGAAAGAATGAAAACTAGGTCTCAGAGTGGCATTTTTAAGCCTAAACAACCATTTATTTTGTTTACTTCTACTTCTCCTTCTTTCCCTACCACAGAACCCAAACATTTTTCTGAGGCTGTTTCTCATTATGTGTGGCAAAAAGCTATGGCTGAAGAGTACGAGGCTTTAGTGAAACAAGGTACTTGGGTCCTTGTTCCACCTCCTTCTCATGGCAATG
The DNA here is from genome assembly GCA_019656275.1 of Rhododendron kiyosumense. NCBI lineage: Eukaryota > Viridiplantae > Streptophyta > Magnoliopsida > Ericales > Ericaceae > Rhododendron > Rhododendron kiyosumense. Next base: position 9,935 of record BPLS01022187.1, read on the forward strand.
TTATTGGATGCCAATGGATTTATAAAATCAAAAAACATTCTGATGGGATAGTGGCCAGATACGAAGCTAGGTTGGTGGCTAATGGTAATCAACAAGCTAAAGGGTTGGACTTTTTTGAAACCTTTAGTCCTGTTATTAAACAACCTACTCTCAGGGTTATTCTCAATTTGGCAGTTCATAAAGGTTGGCCTT
>BPLS01022209.1:0-12855 GCA_019656275.1 Rhododendron kiyosumense
TATATATACAGTTTCAATCAAGTAAGGGCGCCCTTACCTTGTTAAGGTAAGGACCTCCTATTTTCTAATCGAATTTCGATGATCCGAGCCGCTCAATGTCTTCAGAACGTGATTTTAAGGGTACCCGCGAGAAATCGGCAAAAAAAATGACCGGGAAGGGATTCATCTGAGCAGTTTTTGTTTATTTTTTATCGAACAGTTCAAATAAAAACTACTCGAATGAAGCCCTTCCTGGTCTTTTTTTTTGCTAATTTCTCACGGGTACTCTTAAAATCACGTTCTGAACACATTGAGCGGCTCGGATCATCAAAATTTGGTCGAAAAATGGAAGAAAAGGGGAAGCCCTTACCGTAATACGGTAAGGGCGCCCTTACTTGAAGCTCACTGTATATATATATATATATATCAAGCCCTTCCCGGTCATTTTTTTTTTTTGCCAATTTCTCGCGAGTACATTTAAAATCATGTTCTAAACACATTGAGTGACTCGGATCATCAAAATTTGATCGGGAAAGGGGTGTCCACATTTTAAGAGGTCTTCATTTGAAACATTCCGTGTGTGTGTGTATATATATTACCAGCTTTGGGAAGGGAAGCAATCATGTTTTCTTAATGGCCAGAGATGCACTGCCAGTTAGCATATTCCACATTCCATCCTAGCCTAGATGCAGGCATCCATTACATTCACTGTAAGGCTAGATTGGTAGCAGATAACCCAACTTTGGTGGATTAAATTGTTATCCTAGTTGAACTGTCACAATATAATGGACGAGGCCTGCAATAGATTGCAAGAGGTAGTGGACATGAAATCATGTATCTCATATACAACAACAGGTAACAGATGCATATCATATCATATCAGAAGCCCAAAAGTATCAATCGTGTGCACCACATCATGATGTAAGCCACTCAAACCCTCAACAATGAAGTTTTCTTCCTATTGTGAACAATACAGCATAATTGTGCCGCTAAGGCACTAAAAGTCACACGCCATACACAATTTAAAAACATGCAGAAACTACAAATTCACAGCCAAAGAGCACAGTAAAATGAATATATGCCCCCTTTTTCTATTCATGGACTCAGCAATATCAAATCAGCGATAAGTTGAATCTAGTTGTTTTCATAAAAGAGAAATACTCTGCTAAATGCAGGAGCAACCAAAGGAAGACTGCAGTTAATTCAAACTTAATTCAAGTAAAAATCAAACTCGAGGTTTTCACCATAATGACTTGTAAAATTGCCTTGTTAGGCCTCATGCTCATGAGAACGCAAATTAAGTACAAAATCATCTATTAATGAAGAGCTTCTCCACTAGAAGAACAGTTTAAATATTTTTCATACAAACCTAATAGACACAGCTCCTCGTATGCAGCCCACAACAATGGATCTATTGACAATGCCTGCTTAAAATGATGAACAGCACTTTTTCTCCTATCAGTGTACCTGCCAACAAAATTAAAATCAATACTTGAAAGATGAACACTTGAGCATACAGATAAAGCAAAGTTTGAAGTCATATAAAGATATTTCTTGTCAAGGAAATAAGATGCTTTGTTTTCAATGCTGCCATCCCTTCATAAGCAGCAGTTATCTCAGGAATTCAGTATAAAGGATCCATACATTAAGTTAGAAGGATATGAAAAAAAGGACAATAAGCGAATTCTTCCTAACTACATGGCTTTCATAACTACTAACAAAAACAAAACGAAAGTAATGCTGGAAAAAAATCAGAACTGATACTACTAGAAAGGATGGCAATATTGTCCCTACAGAATTATAGGGTTCGACGTGGTCCAATAAAACAATTAAAATTTCCAGAAGCCACATACTATGAAAAAAAAATCAAGATCAAGTAATAAGCCTGACCTCCAAACAAAACCAGCTGGCAAAGAAACATAAAATGAAGGGCATACCATTGTTAGATAGGTACTTATCAGGAAATCATGTGTTGTTTGATAGGACAGATACTTGGGGGAGGAAGGGGAGGCAGAGGAGGGAAAGAGTGAGCCTATATATTCCAGTCACCCAAAACCGACTGTGAGCTGAAATTTGGATTCAAAATTCAAAAGAGTAAAACTGAAATAATATCAATTTTTCCTTTGACTTTTCAACGTTGACAAATATAAAGGACGACCCAAAATGGAGTAATCCCTCTGTTTGCTTTTGTTTGTCCCTAATGAAGAAACATGCATTTTCGCCAACGAAAAATATTTATTTCTTCGAATTTTGTAAACCATTTAAAAGATTTGATTGAGCACTTCTGATTGGCAATATTTCTTCGAATTTTGTAAGCCATTTAAAAGATCTGATTGAGCACTTCTCATAGTGATTGGTGTAAAGAACCTTTACAAATTATCTACTTTATATATTTTTTTGTCCATGAAAAATGCACATTCTTTCAAGAGGGGCAAACAAAAGCGGATGGAGGATTATTATTTTAATCTAAAAACTATAAGCTATTATATTGAAATGGTCAACAAAAATATTTAGAAAAGAAACCTAAAATAATACCAATTCCCCAGCCCTCAATTATCATTTCTCAAAATTTAAGGATATTAAAAAAATCTAATAATTGCTGACGAAAAAGTAAAAAAGAAAATCTAATAATTGTGACATTTCATTGTTATAACTCTCTTTAAACAACAGGAATATGTGAGACGGATGATATATGTTCCCCTCATACTTTATTACCAGTAACATAAAGCAATCAATTTATTGCGCACTTGGTAAATCAGCAAGTCAAAAATATTACAGTACCTATAAATAAGACCAAGAAGGTAATGACCAGCAGCACCATTAGGAACCTGGATCAAAAAGGATAAACACCAATGAGCAAGTGTCCTCGTTCATCTATTTAGCACATTTCAACAACCAGCTATAAGAAGTGAAGTCTTCCAACCAAAGGATGTAATACATTTGAGAAAACAATAATTTATAATGCAGGGTGACACACAGGAGTACCTCTGCAGTAGGATCAGTAACAGGAGACAACGAAGCTTCAGCTTCGCTGAGAAGATCCATCTGAAAGCATGATATTGCAAACAAGTACCGCGATTGAGCCATTTGTGTTCCTTCAAAGAAAAATGAACAAGAAAGCAAGGGAGAATGCGGATGAGCACTTTAATGAATAGATCACAATAAAGAGAAGAAAATGTCACCATACAAAAACAAAAATAAAAAGAACAATAGCAAAAGAAAATCAAGACAATATGCTTATGCAGTAGAACACACAGAAGTACTGAACCATAACATCAATATTTTGTAGATACCTTTCAAAACATGGTATGCAGCATAAGCTTGATTATTATGCAAGTAACAGCCGGCAAGCAATTGTAGATTTGTCTGCATTTGATAAAGAAGCCACAAAGGATCACGTTATGTGATAAATATGAAGAACACGAGAAGTTTCGCGAATTTGTCTGAAATTTGATAAAGAAACCACAGAGGATCATGAAAGTGGTAACTATGAAGGCAAATGAAATTTCACTCGAAAAAAGAGAAAGAAACTTGTCATATAGATCACTGCAGTAGTATAGAATACCAGCATGGTAACTGATAATGTTAGAAAATAGAAACAGAGAAGTAATGAGCATGCAAAAGGGAAACCAATCCAACCCAGCTTAAACCAACACAACCCAGCTTATTCAATAAAAATCCCTATCCCAGTCCACAATTACCAATGTCAACTAATAAATTGAATTAATGTCGCTATGCAACCAGCAATCCATGCCCTATTGTCAGGGAATATGTAAGAGTTACATATTTTCAAATGGAGGGTTCATGTTTGTTCTATATACTAGTTTTGGAGGTTGCAATCAACCAATGTGGGACAAGCTCTAACAATCTTAATTTCGTCCATTTTCTCAAAATTAGTCTTGCCCAACAAACTGTATTTCTGGCATCAAAACGAGAATAAAGAAACTAAACCAGACGTAACTCTGGAACTATTGCATTGGTCTCAAACTGGAAAAATAGCTCCCCTTCATTGGAAAAAGGTACTACAATTTCCCCTTATCAGTAGAGGTTACGCTCACCAGTGTTCTAAAAGTCGGTCACCTAGTCCTCGCCTAGGTGCTAGGCAGCCAATTAGTTGGCACCCCTTTTCCACCCGACTAACACCTAGCGACTTTTAGAACATTGATGCTCACCTACAGGATGAGTAAAAGGATAACTTCTAAAGTCACTAATGGCTTCTGACGTTGAGTAAAAAGTAGGAAAGAGAGTAAAAATGCTGAGGACGTTTGACACTGATAAGTCTAGTAAAATACCGATTCACACTCATTGCCATTCTGCTATTCTCTACAGATCCTCAAAAGTAAGGTTCAAATGAAAAGAGAAAAAGAAAGTTGCATTCATTTCATTTAAAACATGCCAAAAAAGAATTTATAAATCCTTGAGAATTACATAAGCTCTTACAGGGATGGAGCCACGATTTTAACTTAGTACTGGCAAAAATAATTGGTAATTGGCGAAGAGAGCTGTTATGCATTTCTCTGACCTCCTATTTGAGCATAAATCCTCCGTCTTAAATTTTACCATATGAGGCTAACAACTATTGACCATTACCAACTTGGGTAATCATTATTCATTACTCTAAATTTTTAGGCTAAGCCCTAAATTTCATTAATCATCTATATGTTTTATACTGATAAGAGTAGTAACTAAACCTCGGTTCAAGTAGTGAACTATTTCTAGAATATATGTGGTGCTTCATAGCTCGAAATTCATTAATACGGAAGGGTTATGTTCAATTTTCCAGCATTGAAAACCTAGAGGTGGCGGAGTTATTTATTTTTTTATTCAAGGAGTTATATATAGATTTATGGGAGCTAATAGATTACAGGCAATTCCTTAAAACCATTCGGGGTCGGGATAGCAAACATCCAAGGACAGCCCAGACTGCAATATTTTTGGTGAGCAAATGGAAGTGCTGGTATGGTACCCGTCACCTCCGCCGGGGAGTATTGCCCTGTCACACCACACCACAATCGATAGGAGAACCCACCGGCCACCGCACCTATGTCTTGCTTACTCCACTTCCAGCAGCACCTTATATCGTCCGAAATGCCTGGAAGGGGGCCCCAGAATGGATTAATAAAGATCCCAAACCCGAATTTCATCCTCAGACCAAGGCTAAGGTCGCTCCACGTGCGGGTGGTGGTGTCAGGAGTATATTTAACCCCAATAAAGGGCTATCAAGAATCGAGCCTCGGCATTGTCCAAGTCCAAGTTTCCAACCAATGAACCAACCCCTCATTGGCACCTAGACTGAAATTTACCTCCTCGCCAACGAGGAAACGTACAAAAAAGTTCACTTATCACAGACAACACGACGGCCAGTACTCACTCACCCCGCATATAAGTGCGTATATATATAGATATACAGAAAGAGATTGCAAGAACGAAGATGTACCTCGGAGGGGAACTCAGCACAAAGGCGCTCGCACATGAAAATGGCGTTTTGGTGCAGAAAGTGACGCGAGCTGTTCTGCACACAGGCGATGAGTATAGCCTCCATGACCTTCGATTATACAGATCACACTATTGCATTTGTGTGTCTGTGTGTGTGCTTGGGCGTGGGTGGGGAGAGAGAGAGAGAGAGCGCCAAGAACTGATCAAGTGGAACCCTAGCAACAAGAAACAAGGAGAGGAGTGAGGGAGAGAGAGATTTGAATTTTGGAAACGAGTCCAGAAATTCACAGCGAACCGTTTTGCCCTAACGACTAACGCAGTCGTCCGTTAGCTACTGGAGAGTTCGAAAAAAAGGATATCAGTATATATGACCTTTCTCTGCAGTCCAACCGTCCGTTAGCGAGTTCAATTTGTCCAAATTTGTTTTAAATCTTCTACCAGTAAGTTTTTATGGGCAAAAGATTATCAATAATTGTCGAAACAAACGGTTCAAATTGAACGGTACACTGCTTTCTGCAGTCAACTGTAGAGATGTCCAATCTAAAAAGAAAACACACTTTGGAGAGTTCGAAACATATGATGAAGTCCTTCGGTAACCAATCACACAAACCGTTCATTTTGTTTGGTAAAATTGATGTAATGAGTTGTTTCTAATTTTATTGCAGACCATAACACGCGTAAAAAAAATTACTTTCACCATCCCTTTTTTAGTGTTCTCTGTGAAAATAGTGTAATTTTCAGACAAAATTAAATTACTTTCGTTCATAAGTTCTAAAATTTCTTTCCACCAAAATAAAAATAAAAAAACTCAATTACATCTTTAGTTTGATGCAAAGAAATTAAAAATTACGTACAAAAGTACTACTTTGTTTTTTGATCTACTAAATTAGCTGTTAAGAATCCTGAGATTAATAGTCCTAGACTATTTATCCTGATACAAATTTAGTCCTGAATCGTACACAATCCCGTGTTTGATTCGCCTAGGATTAAAATCGGGTACAAACAAGTTCTTGAGGTTACCGATAAATAAATAAAAGGGGAATTTGCACTTACACCCCTTGTACTATCACCAATTTGCACATACACCCCTTGTACTCCAAATTTAGGCACTTACACCCCTTGTACTTTGGACTGAAGTGCAACGGTTAAAAATTCCGTTAAAATGGATGGAAAAGTTATTGGTGGGGGATTTCCCTTCAAAATGAGGGAAAAAATGCCCAAACTAACCCTGATAATTTATAAGCCTTGTCAAACTCTCATTTCCAAAAACAAAGCATCCAAACCCCTCCCTTCCCCTTACCCACTCTCTCTCTAGTCTATTATTATCATCAAAAAAATAGCAACATTTAACACTATATCTCATGTCTAATCAGCCCCAAAAAATCTACAAATGTAGCAACACAAACACCTAGCAGCACAAAAAAAAAGGACTTATATTGTCCAAATCAACAACATAAATGGCCAGCAATAACAAAAAAAAAAACTTCAAATGCAGATATTCAGTACCAGGTAGTTCAAACTGAGTTCTTTTCTTAAACAAAAGTCACACAGAGTTACCAACTAACTTCAAACAGAGTTCCCAAAACAGAGTTGACAAACAGAAGTCAACCTGAATAGAATTCCCACAAAATAGAGTATCCAAACAGATTTACCAACAAAGAAACTGTTGGTTTTTCCCAAAAAAAAAATAGCATGCATAGGTACATACTAATTAAATCCCAAAATAGAGCATGCATATGCACTAATTAAACCAGTTGAGTTGGGCCTTGGTGCGATCCACCCCTGGTAGTTGCCTTATTTTGGGCATTTTTTCTCTCATTTTGGAGGGAAATCCCCCACCAGTAACTTTTCCATCCATTTTAACGGAATTTTTAACCGTTGCACTTCAGTCCAAAGTACAAGGGAGGTAAGTGCCTAAATTTGGAGTACAGGGGGTGTATGTGCAAATCGGTGATAGTACAAGGGGTGTAAGTACAAATTCCCCTAAATAAAACAAGTTCTTGAGGATGTGACGATGAGACACAAATCCAAGCAATTTTCAAGACTTCCTTCCGTGTTTCATTAATCTGGGATTATTCCCACCCCGGGATAACTTTATAACCCCCGTGGGAACCAAACAAAAGAAAAAACGGGATTAGGCACTCATAGTCCAATCTCAGTCGCTTAATTCCTAAATCAAACGAGGCGATACAGAGGGAGTGAATAATAGATTGGAAGAACTTGATCAGACCAATTTTTTTAGACCAAAAAATATATGTTAATTCAAGATTGATGACAATATAATCACACGTATTTGTGTTCAAACCATAACATATATCCGAACGAAATAAATTAGTCAGAGGCTAATAGTCATAGATAATGATCCTATGGTTATGTTTTTTGTATTACAAAAATAAATATTATCCAATCATGTGGGAATTAGAGCTTCTATGCTTTTTATTAATTTACTATTCTCTCTTTCTAAAAGAGAGCACCTTCCTCTAACCCTATAGCAGTAGTCACACTTTCTCTTCTTCTTCCCCTCCCTCCCCCTTTGGTTTTATACCCAACTTCGGGCGGCAGGAGAGGAGAAATCAATCTCTGACTTCAGATCTGGTTTCCCCTTCTCCTTCTCTACCCAAACTAATTGTCGTTCGTCACCGCTCCGCTCGCTACTGGTTGCTTCTTGAGTCGTCGGCTTTAGAGCTTTGATCGGTAGAGGGTTAGACAAGAGAAGGGCTGCTCAATGACAAAGGAGATTGTATGTTTTATTTGTTTTGTTTTTGTCCGGATTCAATCCAATTTCTATTCGGATTTTCGGTTTTTGTCCGGATTTAATCTGGTGGGTTGTTGATTTCCATATGTTTTGGATGTTGTCTTTGATATGGAGATCTGCCATCTCGAGGAGTCTGGTGTCTGGGTACTATAGCTCCACTTATGCCGATCCTTATTGATAATGATGTGAAATGAGTGATGGCTCTTGCTTAAGCGTAAGACATCTGTTTCGTCTCTTTATTTTTTCTGTATATCATTAGCTCTAGGGTTTGGCTGTGGCTATGTATCTCTCTATATTCGGGTGGGAATCTGTTACTACCATATGACTTGATCTGTATTCTGGTGATAATCTATAGATGTCGTATGACTCTTATAAATGGGTATGCTTCTTCCATTGACAAAAAAAAATGTGAGAATTCGATTTTCAATCAACTTATATTTTAGGTAATACATTTAGTAAATTGATTTTGGCACTCCAATTTTAGTAACTGGCACTCTACTTTGTGTCTTGATTATGTGAGATTACAAAACACAAAGTGGAGTGCTGCTAGCTAAAAATGAATGTACCAAAATCACTTCCCTAGACGGGAGCTCTGGACGGACGACTGCCGAGTTTAAGATCGAGGGCGGGGCCGCCTTGGTCATGAAGAACAGGGCCTTCGGTCAATATTGTTTAGTATTTTCTTCTTCCTTCAAGTTATTTCAAGTCTTGTTTAATTACTCGTGTTTCGGTAACTAGTTTTAATTTCTGTTTTTAATTAAAGTTGTTCGTTTGTTTATGTTTAGTTTGGATCTCTTGTTTATTTTTCGTATCGAGTAATAAAAGCATGATTCAAATTAGGGTTTATTCTTTTTCATGCATAATGATTAGTGAGTAGTAGTATAGGTAAGGCCGTAGGGCGATTAGCACGCCGTGACTAGTTCGGGCACTACTCCTTTTATCAAACAATGAGAAAAACGATTTTAGACTAGAAAAAATACTTCCCGCGGACGAACCGGGGCATCGTCGGAGCCTATGTGAACGGGGGAATGGGGGTCCAAAACTCATTCCTCGCTGCGCATGGGTATACGGCGACCATAGGTTCTCGCATCTTGCGGGGTATCTTTTTCAATCTAAAATTAAACGTTTTTAAGAATTTCAAACAGAGCAAGTTAATCCGGACTAGTCACAAGTGTTATGAACCCTACGACCGTACCTTCTTTTAATTTTCTGAAAAAGTATAATTAATTTCTTAGTTTTGTTAATCTCAATCAATCGACAAGGGGTGGCTACCTAAGAGCCAGTTTAATTAATAACAATCCGAGTTTTTAGTCAACACACATCACTGTCTTTGTGGATTCGACTCCGGACTTACCGGATATTATGCTGCGTCGATCTCCACCCTACGCTTGGGGCAACCCATTATTTTAGGACTAGGAAATCGTCAAGCATATATCTTAAAAAATAATCAATTCGGGACATTGTCGTTAAATTATCCCAAATGGCGTCATCCTAAATTGGGATACCATGGTAGAAAGAAGCTGCGTCTTTTTCTTTTTTTTACCTTCCTCCTCTTCTCTTGTATGGATTTTTCCCTTTCTTTTTTATAGGAAGTTAAAGGGATTGTTTCCTAAGAAAATTGAAAGGAAAATTTGATATTAGCACCTAATCTTTCACGTAAATTGTACATAGACACCTGACCTTAACGAAACATTACATAAACACATGACGTAGTAAAAAAACTCATCAATTAAACCCCTGCCGTCAACCTCCGTCCAAAAACAAACAGAAAATATATTTCTCTCTTCAGTTTTGCTACCAAACAGATTTTTTTGCACATATTTTTTGTGGAGTCCATTTTTGGGTCCCACATAAATAATTTGATCCGTTCATTAGTTCTAAAATATTTGTTCGAGCAATTAATCAGCTCCATCAGATGAATGTAAATGTTTGATCCAATTTATAAAATTTTGAATAAAAAATTATAAGATTGGATACACTTATATTTATCCAATAGAGCTGATTTTTCACAGTGTCAAGCAAAAAAATATTTAAAATTAATGAATGTATTGGATCATTCTTTGACACCTAAAAGTGGGTGGCCCCACATAAAATCTATGTAATACTAAGAGATGGGTTTGGATAAAAAAAAGTTAAGTGTCTTTATTCAAATTTCTTTCACATTTGTTACTTTTGGGTCAAATTTTTATGACTTAATGATTCGTCTTGATGAAAGAAATCAGAAAAGTATAAAATTTTTATTGAAACTCATAATATTTTGAATAAAAACACAAAAAATAAGTCAAAAAACTGTCAAAAAATTAGGAGTTTCGATCAAAGTTTTTATACCTTTTTTATTCCTCTCATTGAGATGAATAAATAAGTCACAAAGGTTTGACCCAAAACTAACAAATGCGATTTTTTTTTCAATAAATACAAAAAAAGTTAACTTTTTTTGTCCAAACTCACCCGTAGTATTACATAGATTTTTTGTGGGGCTCACTTTTGGATCCTAAAAGATGATCCGATCTGTTCATTAATTTTAAAATTATTTTATGCATGACGTTAAAAATCAGCTCCATCGCATAGATATAAGTGTTTGATCCAATCTTATAACTTTTTATTCAGAATTTTAATCCGAAATTTTGAATAAGAAGTTATAAGTTTGGATCAAACACTTACCTTTATCAAATGGAGCTGATTTTAGAAAGGTCACTTGAAAATATATTTTAGAATTAATAAATAGATCGGATCATTTGTGTGGAACCCAAAAATGGGCCTCACAAAAATTTTGGGGAGAATTCCGTGCAAAAAAATCTGTTTGGTATCAAAATTAGAGAGAGAAACATGTTTTCCATTTGTTTTTGGATGGAAGTTGACGGCATGGGTGTAATTGATGAGTTCTTTGATACGTCAGGTGCTTATGTGATGTTTTGTTAAGGTCAGGTGTCTATATGTGATTTGCGTTAAATGTTAGGTACTAATATGAAATTTTTCCAAAGTTCAAATATAATGTTTGGAAAAATATGGGAAAGTCTTCAATACACACCCCTTTAATGTGTATACCATATGCACTCAGTGGCGGACCCAGGAATTCCATATACTGGGGCACTAACTATTCACAATTTTAAAAAATATTTCTCTATATGTATATATACCATTAAATTATTGCTCAACCATTGAATATTAATCACTCATTCTATTCCTCAACCGATTTTTGACAATCTTCACGGCCGAAAATGCTCTTTCAACTGTCGCGGTGGCAACTGTAAGATTACCAATTAGTCAAGAGAAAGTAAACTAAAGAATATAGTAATTTAGTAAATTTGATTTTCATAATATTTTGGATTGGGAGGAAAACACAAAGAGATAGAACAAAAATGGAGAAATAAAGGAAAGAGGTAGAACAAAAATGAAGAAATAAAAAAAAGAGGTAGAACAAAAATGGAAAAAAACAAAAAAAAAAGAGAGCAGGGAATAGGTCACTTGGGATTCAAACCCAAGTTTCTGGAACTTATCCACACCACCGTGGTAACATTTTGTACAAGTGTAGGAAATTTTTATATATTTATACCAAAAAAATAATTTTTTACTTCTTTTTTTAAAAAGGCATGGGGGCACGTGACCCCACGTGCCCTAACGTGGGTCTGCCTCTGTATGTACCTATTATGTGATTCATATTGTGCCACCTCATAAAAAATTAAAAGCAGAACTGGTCATTCACAACATTTTATTTTGTATCGTAATTTTTATACTAAAAATTCATAACTTTTCATCAATATCATAACTTTTACGATAATATTTTTAATGCATATCGTAACATTTAATGTTATAAAAAAAAATCATAACAATTTTTTCTAAAAATCATAACTTTTTAGTGCATAACGTAACTTTTACGCTAATCAATCGTAACTTTTTAGCAATAAATTCATAACATTTTGGTGTGTTTCATAACATTTTCAACAATGCAGTTTGTAACATTTTCAACAATACAGTTTGTAATATTTTCATTATGAATTTAACATTTTGGTTTGTTTCTAACTTTTTAACTAAAATCTCAATAAGTATTTAATAATGTATAATTAATTGTGCAATCAATCAATTAATCAAATATGTAGTCCATTATGTTAATATTCAAAACATAGACATCACGTTCAAGGTATTGGACACCGAGGCTGCAAGGCCGGGTATTGCATTTCTTTCTTTCTTTTTGGCTTTATTTGTTTGGGTAGTGTATTTGTTTGTTACTAGTGTACATTAATTCTCAGGCCCTTATTTCATAATTCGGTTGGTCATATGTTACATTAGTTTTTCATTTTTTTATTAGAAACTACATCGACTTGCCAAAAAGAAATTCCATGTTAGAAAAGTGTTGTTTTTTTTAAAATTTGAAGGGGAAGAAAAAGCCTTTTTTTAACATGGTGATTTTCCTTTCTCTAATTTGCTCTATTTGAAATCAGAATTTGGGGTCACCAAAATTGGGCATAAAGTCTTTTTTTTTTATCATTACCCCAAATGATAGTGTGGCCTAATGAAGGTGAGAATTTTAACTTTCCTGCACATTACTGCTCTCATAGTAAGTCTGATCTTAAAAAATGGGTCAAGGAGAGAAGATACATTTTTATGACCCACATTATCATGGGGGATTTTTAGGCCGGCCCAAAAAATTAGGCTCGGACCTAATTCAGTCCAGCACAAAATATTAT
>BPLS01022223.1:0-11601 GCA_019656275.1 Rhododendron kiyosumense
CGTGTATTTATTATTGGTTAGAGATTCGGGCATTTTCTAAATGCACACAAAAAAAAAAAAAAAAGATAGCATCTTTCAATCACATTTCTAGACTGTGATGATAAGAACATTTAATCACAGTTTTAGATGCAAACCGTGATCTAAAAATGAGAAAAGATCACACCTAACTATTTTCCATCTCATTTTTTAGACATGAAAGATCACAGTGTTTAATGGTGATTGTTATCTACATATAATCACGGTTTTTTAGGACGAGTGTGATAAAAAACCGAGAAAGAACACGGAAATGAGTTTCCATCTCAGTTTTGCCTAGAAAATATCACACTTTTTGGGTGTGATTGTTTCTATCTTTCAATCACGGTTTATAACCGTGATAAAAGAGAGTGATTTACAATCACACTCAAATCTATCACGGTAGGAGGAGTGTGATAGAAGACTAACTATCACTGTCAATAACTGTGATTGTTATGCTTTATTGTAGTAGTGTCATGAAAGCAATTACGGACACGACACGATACAGACACAGTTTCAACCAAGTGAAGTTCTACTTTGGCTTGCTTACATCTCTTGATTTTGTATTCTATAGTCTATACTAGTTCTTTTGTTGAAATTATGAGTTTGTGATGTACCATTGTTCTTGGGAAAATTTTCTTGCCAAAATGGATTGCTACAGGATGGATGTCTTGATTTTGTATTATGTTCTTTTTGTGGTGAAATTAGGAGTTTGAAATGTATTCTTCTTAGGAGAATTGGCTTCAGAATGTTGATGCTGCCCAACAGCTCGTGTACTATCAGTGATGTCAAGATTGAATGTGCATTATGGGTGAAGCTGTTGTTTTCCGGTCGTTGCATTTCTTATTTAAGTTTCCAAACTTCTAGGAGTTTTTATTGTTTTTTTGCATCTTTTTTTTTCCTGAGTAGTGGGGTTGTTATCAACCTACTATATATGTGCTTATTACCATAAAACAGATAAGAAAATTATTGCCACTAGTAACATAACGAATAAAAATGATTTTCCGCTCATATTGATCCCAAAGTCATTTAACGTTTGATAAATTCGGATCCGGGGACGCTACCAATCGTCCCCTGCCAAGCAGCAAACGGCACTGTTCGATAAAGTCTTGGAGGTTGTTCATCAAAACAAGTTTAAACCACAGGTGAATTGAGCTTCAATTTCAAGTCTTGGAGATTGTTCCTTCATTTCTATTTGAGTGTTGGTTAAATGTTGCTGCCCAAATCCTTCACTGGTGTATGAAGATAATTAGAGTGCAAGTTTAAACCACATGATCCACATGATTGATGAGAAAATCAATTAAAAGTTTTTCAGGTTTTACGTACTCAAACGAATGAAAGATGTTCATTTGGTGATAGCAACCTGGTGTTTGGCACCCGGATTCATGTGGAGCTTCTAAGAAGCAAATGGGTATTGCCATATTTTTAATACATGACTCCATCACAGCATTCTTTTATGGTTCCTAATGGTTCAAAGGAATACCGTCCATAAGAGACCAAAAACAAAAACAAAATGTGCATACCATACAAAACGGGCACGGCACGAAGCACGGTACAATTGAAAAATGACACGACTGAGTAAACGGGCCGGCATGGCACGACACGATTAAAAAAAGGGGCCAACACGACACGACACAATTTAAGTAAATGGCCCGGCCCGACACAACACGATTGAAAAACGGCACGACAAGACACGACTAAAAAACGGGCCGGCACAACACGACACGATTTAAGTAAATGGGCCCGGCCCGGCCTGACACGATTGAAAAATGGCACGGCATGGCATGACACGATTTAAGTAAATGGGCACGGCACGACACGACACGATTGGCTATGACACGACACGGCACGACACGATTTAAATAAACGGGTACGGCACGACACGACACAACACGACACAAAGCATGGTTGGCATGGAAGTTGAATGGCACGGCACGACACGCACGTTTGACACCCCTAGGCTCATGGAAGGCTTTCTATGACAAGATGGAAAGAATGAATTAAACAAGTCGCAAAATGCACAAAACTTCGCTTATGCAAATTTCTGTGTTAAAAAAAGAAGCTGACAGGGAAATATTGTACAATTTTTTTCTTTTATTTTTCTGTTGTAAAAACCTTATATATGTGAAATTATCATGTGTGTGTGTGTGTGTATATATTCCCAGTCATTGTTTTGCTGATTTCTCGTTGGTACCCTTAAAATCACGTTATATATATATATATATATATATATATATATATATATATATATATATACACACTAGTGCTTGCCCGTGCCTACGGCACTACCCATCCCAATTAGAATTGGAATTACCCTTTGAATCTTGATAGCGGCTCAAATTGCTGAAAATTAACCTGGTACAAAGAAGTCTGTTATCAAAACTGTATTTTTCAATTTCCATGGAGATGGTATTAACAAAGTACAAAACCACCAAATACAACCAAAGAACACAAAATCAACTCCAATCTCAATGAGTGTAAGAAGGATTTTAACAACATTACAGTTGCCAAATCCCATTAAAGATGGAGTTGAAGGAATTTCTAATTAATAGCCATCCAGCCACATAATTGTACCTAAAAAATAATCTATGAACAAAATGAAATCATCTATGAACCCCAAAAAAATGAATTTAGGCCAAATCTGTTGTATTACTAACAAAAAGCACTAATCAAATATCATCACTCCACAATCAGTTGCTTGTCAAATCAGTGGGATGGGTGTTAGCCTTTTTCCAAATTTAACAAACTTTCTTGGCAAAGGTCTAGGACTAACAATTCATAATAGCTTCTACGTTTGTGTGCTCATATTCCTCTACTTCAAGGACCATCTTAAATATCGAATTATCTGTGCCTCTGGCACTCCCAAAAAATAACCCGCAACATTCATTCAATTGTGATAGACTCTTGAAGTTACCAAAGAAGCCCCAAGAAGCATCAAACATTAAGGCATAAGGCAATGGGATTTCGGAAGACCTCTTTTTTCAAAATCAAACTACACAATTTAATATAAAGAAAAATAGAAGGTTCTTCTATCATTCAAATCAGTCACAGAAACACATAATATAATACCTTGTCATTTTACTCAGTTACAAAGACTACACAACTCTCCATCACTAACACTAACATAAGCAAAACCCATGTTGGCACCGAAAAGAATTGCTCATGCCTTAGGCACAGAATTTTATCAACAAAGAAGGCAATAACAAAGTTAACCTGGTACAAAGAACTCAGCTATTAAATACTATCCTTTTCAATTTCCATAAAGAATGCAATAACAAAGTACCAATAACAAAGCGGATTACCCGTGCCTACGGAACTCCCCTCAAAAGTACCGGTACGATTCTTTAGACTGTGATAAGCATGGATACGGACTTATGATAAATTTATTACCTTGACTTCACAATTACTCTCATCATCTAAGAATACAAAAACAAAAAATTCAGTTCCTAAGTATTGACTAAAACTATCTAAATAATCACAAACCAAACCTTTCAACTTATTGTTTACCCATAACTAAACCGGCCACTCTCACACAAATTATAAATGCATAGGTAGTTCATAATAGGTAGTAAAGCCTTCCATTCTAATGAGAAAGAAATGTAGGAGTGAAATCCAGCATATAACCAACACTTCGCAAACCAAACCACCAACTCAATTAACACTACTATCGGCATGACTATGAAAAAGTCCAAGCACAACAGTAATGCCCCAGATTAATCACTACAGCATTTACTAAAGGGAACAAATTAAAGCATTCAAAAAGAGGCAAAACAGGACAAAGAGCAAACAAATTAACCACTTAAAATTCCATGGGGTAGGAACGAAGCCCAAAATGTGCTATGTATGAACCACTTAAAATTCTTGCATCTGCAAATCCCGAAGGGGGGTGCAGCAGGTCGCAAACATCGACAACCAATTCGAGAAATCAATAACAATGTACAAGTTCTACCTCTCAACTAATTTCGAGAGAGATAGAGATACCTTGTGGTGGTGCGCTGGTGGTGGGAGTGGCACCGCTGGTGGTGCTAAGAGGTGTAGTGCTGCTATTTGTGGTGGTGGTGGTGGTGTGTCAGAGTGGCTAGGTCAGTGTGGGGGTAAAAGAGGGACGATCGAGTGAGTGAGGAGATTGGCGGTGGGTAATGGGTATGAGTGGGTAGGTCGTGGTGGTGGGTATGGGGGAGAGAGATGATTGAGATAGTCAGGGAAAGGGTGTGTGAGAAGATGGAGAGGAGAGTAGGGATGGCATTCGGGGCAAACGGGGCGGATATTGGGTATTCCGTACCCGATACCCGAAACCGAAGTAGCACCCATATCCGCCCTGATAACCGAACGGGGAGGGAACTGGGTAACCAAAACCGAACCAAACGGATATCGGGTAATAACCGAACCGAACGGATAACTGAAATGAAGCAAAAAAAATGATTCTTTTAATCAAGCAAAAAACAGATCCTGGATCAGATTTTATCCCCACTCCTATGAGGAATCAGTATCCAAATTTTATAATACTAAAGCTAAAATGTAATGCTAACAAATACCACAAATAGTATAAGTTCTGCTAGCTGGATTGGATTTGTACAAGAAGGAATGAAAAAGCTGAAACATGCATGATAAGCATAAAAAATTCTCTGGCTCTCTCACATGATCATTCATTGGCACAGGCTCCACACTACCATTTTATACCCCATGGAAATAGATACAGTTGCAGCAGTGACTCCAGTCATCAGTGATAGCCATTACAATCACCAACATTCACAACAAACACTTATCACAATTCACATGCAGCCAATCAGTCCACAAAACAACT
Source organism: Rhododendron kiyosumense (assembly GCA_019656275.1). Classification (NCBI taxonomy): domain Eukaryota; kingdom Viridiplantae; phylum Streptophyta; class Magnoliopsida; order Ericales; family Ericaceae; genus Rhododendron; species Rhododendron kiyosumense. The sequence goes on from BPLS01022223.1 coordinate 4,817, forward strand.
ACAAAGCAAAGTAAAAAAAATAAAAAGTTCAATCAGTCCAGTGACTAGTCACCACACCACCAATCAGTCCAGCCAAGCACATCACAAATGTAGAAATAATACAAAGTTCCATTTGCAGTAGCAGAATTAGGAGATGGAAAAACAAAAAAATAGAATCCATTCTGATTTCCATCTTGAAATGCCAACTTCCATTTGTTGAGTTCATATCTGTTAAATTGAAGGGCAGAAAAAGTGAATCAATATCAACAAAGAAAGTTCAATTAATATGAGCAATATGTAATGTTAAAACCACGAGAGACATAAGACAAATGCCAATTACCTCACAAGTTACGCACGAATCCCCCGTTTCCACATCATCTAATATAGTGGCGTACCCTGATGTTGATTCACCTAACAAATATAAAGTAAAAAAATTCATAAGTACCGGTTTAAGTTTACTAAAGTAGAAAAATGCAAGATACTAAGTTCATTACCTTTCATTTCGGCAGCCCACAACCAACTTTGAGCACACATCAAGGCTTCCATCGTATCGGGATGAAGTCTACTACGATATGGACTCACCAACCTACCACTTGTGCTAAATGCGGACTCGGAAGCAACCGTCGATACCGGAATAGTTAACAGATCCCTAGCCATGGCTTGCAAAATTGGATACTTTGGTTGATGTGATTTCCACCAATTTAAGACATCAAATCTTGCAGATTTTGGCAAGACAGCTTCTGACAAATAATGATCCAACTCCAATTTTGCAGTATCGATTGTCCTACTTCTCTTCGACTCCCTAAGCATGTAGACATCATACTTCGATAGTGACTCTTCATCAATGGAACTTGATTGGGAAGAAGAGTCACCAATACCCTCAACCATTGAACTAGGCCATTGATACTCCATAAGCAATTTATAACAAAGTGCACGAACTTTCTCAACTTCTACCTTATAACTTGATGGAAACAATAATTTAAAGTAGAACTCCAACACGTTGATCTTATACCTAGGATCCAACACAGCAGAAACCCCCACAACACCATTTACCATAGACCAATACTTGTCAAAATTTTCCACCATTCTTTTGGCCATTTCCCTAATCACTTGATTCTCGGAATGGAGCCAATCTCTCAATTCAAGTCTAATCTCACATATGTTTGGAAAGCATTGATTGGTAGTGGGGTATTTAGTTCCAGAAAACAACTCTGTCACCTTAAAAAAAAAATTTAGCTTCTGACAAACATCTCTAGCAAACCCCCACTCACGTTCACTCGGTAAGGAATTATATTGAGTATCCCGTTTGCTTAAACGAATGAACACATCCTTATAAAGTAGGGCTGTTTGAAGCATCAAGTATGTTAAATTCCACCGAGTCGCACAATCAAGTCCTAATTTCTTAGTACTAGTCACATTCAATTGGTGGACTGTTTCTTCAAATTTTTCGTCTCTTTTTTGTGATGCTGTCCAATAAGCTACACTGTCCCGAATTTTCTCAATACCCACCTTGATAACATCCAACCCATCTTTAACAATAAGATTAAGAATGTGCGCACAACAACGCATATGAAACAAATCCCCACCCAACATAAGCGACGTACTATCAAGTTTGTCCCACAAAAGATCAATCATGGCATCATTGGTAGAGCAATTATCAACCGTTATACTTGAAATCTTCCTATCAATGTTCCAATCCATCAAACAATTCAACAATTGGTCACATAGAACTTCTTTTGTATGTGGACATGGCACATATATGAACCTAACATGCAATATTGATATTTAGTTAAAACTTGGAAAATGAAGATTTACATTGCATAAAGGAATAAATATCGATATATAAGTTAGAAATACCTCAAAATGCGACTTTGCAAAGTCCAAGAATCATCAATAAAGTGTGTTGTGACAGCCATGAAGCCTTTCTTTTGATTACTCGAAGTCCACATGTCCGTTGTGATAGCTAATCAACTTGCATTACTCACCACCAAACTCATTGTCTTCCCCCTCTGGTACTCATAAATCTTAAATATTTCAGCTTTCATTGTGTTCCTACACGGCACCTTAAATAAAGGTTGAAGAGCATTTGAATACCTCCTAAATCCAACATGGTCCACAATTGAAAGGGGATACTCATGCATGATTATGGCACTTGCAAGTTCTTTCCGTGCCGTCTCATGATCAAAACTATATGAAGTTAGTTGTGGAGGACGGTCTTTATTCATGAAATTGTTTGTTAGAACTTGTTGCCTCATGTTATCTTTCTTTTGGTGTCTCCTTAAATAGTGTTCTTTCGAATGCGAAGTTCCATTCTTTGTTTCTCCAGAAATTTTTGCTCCACAATACTTGCAAATTGCCTTGAAAACCCCGTTAATTTTCACCCTATTATAGTGAGCCCAATAAGGACTCCTTAACCTTTTTCCACCATCATCATCGGATTTTTCTGATACAACTTCAACTTCATCAGTAGGATTGTCACTTGGATGAGTGGGATTGTCACTTGCATGGTTATCATGAGGGGATGATGATGGTACGGGGCTACCACTTGGTTGTGATGGTCCAGAACCATCAACCGGATTTGTTGACTGAGCACTCGAACCGATAGGTGATTCAGACATTATTAATCTAGTCCTAAGAAAACACCAGCAGATTCAGATATGATTAAAGGTACAATTATAGATTTAAACTACAATTATAGTTCAAGCTACAATTAGATCACAAGCATGCTCCCAATCAAATCACAAGCTACAATACCGAGAGACTACAATCAAGCTAGTTAAGCAGACTAGAGGGGCTATGCCGCCGCCTCGTTCTCAACATTATTCCATGGGGTTATGCCACCGCCACGTTATATAACTAAAAGCAATAAAAGGCAATTGATACTCAATTTAGCTTCGTTACACCTCAAGTCGAATTGGTGGCTCAATTAGAGGTATCCGCTAAATTGAGCTCAACTGACCCACAAACAAACAAACATACAGCAAATTTTAGCAACTACCAACTGACCCACATGCAGCAAATTTTAACAACTAACAACTGACCATAATCAAATAAACAACTCAGCCTAATTGAACCCCCACTCACTCGACTTGAATCGATAAAGATTATGATATATAACAACTGACTCACATGCAGCTAATTTTAGTCCAGTCAACTCATCCACCGGTACACTAGTCTATGAACAAAATCAAACACTTGGCCCACATGCAGCACATTCAAGCACATAGATCTGAAGCATATTATACTTTCGAGCACATGAGAGAGAGAGAGAGAGAGAGATAAACCAACGATTACAGCCGACTGAGTCAACTGGGCTTCGAAGAGTGGCGACTGTGGAGAGCGGACTGCCAAACTGCTGCAATCGATTTCCTGAAAAAATCGAGAGATGAGAGACAAGATCGAGAGAGAGAGAAAGAGATCTCACGGTCGACTTACAGTCGAATCATCGTAGCCTGCAAAAATAGAGTTACAGAGACATGAGATTGTGCAATAGAGATCAGAGAGTCCAGATTGAGAGACAGACTAAGAGAGATCGAGAGAAAGAGAGAGGGAGAGAGAGAGATCTCACGGAGTAGTCGCTGCTCTGGAACTGGAGCGGTGGAGAGGAGTCTGGTGTGGAGCGGTGGAGAGTAGTCGCTGCTCTGGAACTGGAACTGGACAGATGAGAGAGTCCAGTTTGAGAGAGAGATTGAGGGAGATCGAGAGAGAGAGATCGATCGCTGCTCTGGAGGAGTCAGGAGTGGAACGGAGTCAATGAGCTCTGGACTCCTGGAGTGGCTGAGTGAAATGGTTTTGAATGAAAACCCTAAGTGAGTGGAAGTGGGTATATATATATATACAAGGGTATTTTGGTAAATACACAATTTCGGTTCTGTTCGGGGAACGGTTCGGTTATCTGCTCTACCATAACCGAACCGAACCGAACCCGTTCGGTTATCTTCCAACCTCCACCATATCCGCACCAACGGGGATTTTTTTGGTTACGGTCCGGGGAAAAAAACGGTTACGGTTCGGGTACCCATCGGTTCGGTCGAGATTGCCATCCCTAGAGGAGAGGCAGCAGATCTAGAGAGAGAGAGAGAAGGATAAGAAGAGAGGAAGCGCTAGGGGGCTAGGGTTTTCTGAGGGGTGACATGAGGGAGAGAGAGTTTAATGAAGGAAGTGCAGGGCGTCGGATCAGAAAAAAACATGCCATTAGTTTGCACGCTATTTAAGCTCCAGGATTGCACGTTATTTACAAAACATACCATTAGTTTATATGTGAAGGGTAGAGAAATCTGGACCGTTGGTTTTATTTATATAGATAGGCAAAATTTGTGTCAGGGAGAAATTTGAATCGTTGAGAGAGAATATTTTTTAGGAATATTCCCAAAGACCCTTGTGTTTTATTAGGTAGATATATATATATATATATATATACACACACACACACACACGAGACGATTCCGGTGACCCTTAAAAAACCCCCATAAGTTCCCGATCGAATTTTGATAATCTGAGTCGCTCAATGTAATCAGAACGTGATTTTAAGGGTACCCGCGAAAAATCAACAAAAAAAATTACCGGGAATGGCTTAATTCGAACAATTTTTTATTGAACTGTATTGAATGGTTCAATAAAAAACTGCTCAAATCAAGCCCTTCCCGGTTATTGTTTTTTGCCAATTTTTCGTGAGCACCCTTAAAATCACGTTCTGAACACATTGAGCGGCTTGGATCATCAAAATTTGATCCGAAACTATAAGATTAAGATTTGAAGAGTTTTTTAAAGGTTTTTTAAGAGTTTCCGGAACCGCCCTTACTGTTCGGGCAATCTCAGTCCAAAAGGTCGACCCACAATGTAATTCAAACTGATAAAGTCCGGCCCGTAATAAAATGAGGTCCCCAAACAGGCCCACTTTTGTGGATTTTATGGGTCCAGTATCGAAATAATGGGGATAAAGGGAGCCAAGATTCCCTGTAACTGAGTCCATTTGATCTGCCTACAATTTCGATTTCGTTGACCGTGGACAACTGAGTATCATGGGGCGACTTTGGTTGGGCACAGTGTATGATCACGTGGGAGCGTGGAGGGAATAAAAGTCCCAAAGCACAAAGTGTACTCATAAAAACTGAGCACGTGATCACCATTGATTTTGGAGCCTCGTGGACCAATTGTAACGTGTCATGCTCCCAATGGTGGTCATCTGAGGTTTATTTACATCTTCTTCTTCTTCTTTTTTTTTTCTGTGACAGCATCTTCCATTCCTACAACTTAAAGTCACATAATTCGCGTGACATTGAAAGCACAAGAATGCGGGAACGGGAGTTTGAGTTTGAGTGTGAGTGTGAGCGTAAGAGTCTATTTGAAACACATAATTAAACTACTAAAATTTGTGAGAACAGTACCTTAGCATGTAAACACAAAGTGAGAATTGAAACTATAACATGCGGGATTTTGAAAGATTATAACTCAGGATAAAACTACATATGTTGACCTATTTAAGATGAGGTATTTAACTGCAAAAAACAAAAAAACACAAAACAAGTCATTTTAATTTTTTGCGTTCATTTTGTAGATTTATATGCAGTTTTCATTAAAAAATTTGCATTACAACTAATTGTTTTCATTAAAATTTTTGCATTACAATTGTCTTTTGTGAAGTTGTTCATACACTAAATTATTTTTTTTTTTGGTCAAAAATTAATTTTTTTTAACTAAACTAAAACATTCAACACATTTTCTTCTACTAACCCCCAGCACATTTTCTACAACTTATAGCTTAATGGAGACAACTTGATGTTTTTTGGACTACAAGAAGTAGTCATTAACTTAACGCTTAGCAGAAATGCTCCTTATTTATGTTTTTGTGTGGTCCAAAAACTCAACAAAAGTTGAAGCTTCTTAGTGTGTGTTTGCGATTTTCATTTTGATCACTAAAGTAGGGCCAAAATGAAACTACATGTGACAAACCTTAAACAAGCCGCTGTACATGAGGAGAATTTAAGGAATACAATCTCGCATTAATTGTTTGGGAAGAAAATGTGCGATGATCACTTAAGATGATTTAATTAAGGACCTCACCATGCGCCTAATAACTTAGCTTTTGGATTACATAAAAAGTTAATTTCTGCGTATGAACCGATAACCGATGTTGAGTTTAAGTTTAATTAATGCAAGTTGCAAAGGCATATCTTTCCCACTATGCATGATAATAAAACGACAACATAGTAGTCTTTATCAGCCACATGGGCCGCACATGATCTAGTGTAGCCAAGACATAAACCACCCATAATTTTCTTTAACTTTAGCATTTTGGGTTATTTAAGATTTCAAACACCACAGTGTAGACATGTAAAATTTCTAGCCTATCACAAATCGCCACGTGTTGCTAGGGTATACAAATTGGCCAATCAAATGTTACCAAGTGCCTACAAGTCAAAGTCAAAGTTTCATGGACAAGCCAATCAAGTGATGCCAAGTGTTCGTGGTCAAAGGTCAAAGACATGTAGCTGGACCAATCAAATGGTGCCACGTGTCAAAATGACACAGTTATTATCTTATCAAATCTGGCCAATCAAATTGGGCTACTTGATGAATAATAATATATCTCTTTATATATAATTACCTTTTTCTAAAAAGGAAAGGTAATTATTAAATTATTATTATTCCTTTTAAATTCAATAAAGGAAATAATTAAAGAGATAAATATGGAAGGTTAGGGTTGGAGTCTCCACCCAAATCCTTATAAATAGAGGTGCTCCCTCTCATATTTTTTTCCATCTGCACATTGAAGCGTACAAGCTCCAGAGCTCTGAAGATCAAAG
>BPLS01022239.1:0-10080 GCA_019656275.1 Rhododendron kiyosumense
TGCCAAAACCTGGTCTCCAATGGGGAATGGAAAAGGAGATGCAATGGTTATATCCATCCCTAGATGTAAAGATGGATAATTGACAGCTCACCAAAACAACTACTTGTACCAGAAAGTGGAAGGCCGGAAGTACCTGAAATTCGCCGGGAAATGTCCGGAACACTTGAACCCGTCGGAAATCGAAAAATCTGGAAATCTAGAAATCTGGAATCCTCTTTGAATTTGTATTTTGTAGGTTTCGAGAGAGAGAGAGAGGGTTCGCCGGAGTGGTTCGTTGTTTGGAGCTCTGATTTGAGTCTTTGAGAGAGAAATGGCTCCTTTTTTTGAGGAGAGAGAGAGAGAGAAAGAGCCTACGTTGAAACGGCTAAGGCCCAAATGGCTCCTTTTCTTTTTTTTCAAGCCTATAAATCTAAGTGTAGAGAAAAAATAAAAAAAATTATACTCCGTACCAGTTTATTGATTTTATTTTTTAACGGAAGAGTAGTACTTATATTAATTTGGAGAAAAATAAAGTGGAGGAAAAGTTAGTTACCTATAAGACTCATTTGGTTCTATTAAAAACTCACCGTTAGGAATGGATGAGTCTTATTTTTTATTCAACTAATTTTTAACAATTTTTTCATACTAAAAAATATATTTATTCCCTCATTTTTCATCCCACCATTAGACTTGCTCTAAGTCTCATACGGCTAAACCTAATCCCCTCAAATCCTTACCAAGAAATTGGTGCTCCTCTGTACCGGTGTATTTTAGGTAGTTAGATTGTGCAGGAATCTATTTGTGTTTTAAAAATGTTTATGCGATCCAAAAGCCGAAAATGCTCAAGAAGAATTGAAGTCAACATAATAATAGGGGTTCTGTTCCATAGTGAGCAAATGGTACCAAGTCGCTGTCGATGGCGCCTGAGAAACGAACGCACACTCAATTAGTGTTGGGTGTGAATTTGAAATTCAAGTTGGCGGGATCAGCATTTCACTAAGAATTAAGGGCCCCGAAATGGAGTAGGGAATACTGTAATACAGTATACAGATATGATTCAAAAATATTACTCCCTCCGTCCCAAATTGATTGTCCCGTCCGCAAAACGGAGTATTAAAAATAATGCAATTTTTTCAAAAAAAAATTCAAACTTTTTTCACAAATTAAAAATTCTCATTGATATCTAGTAAGTTGTTGAAAAACTTTTGATTTTTTCTTACAAAAATTGTATTATTTTTAACACTCCGTTTTGCGGACCGGACAATCAATTTGGGACGGAGGGAGTACTAAATAAATGAATTTTAGGAAAAATTTTAAAACTACACCTGAACTTTGGACCCAATGTCCCATAAACACCTGAACTACTTTATTTCAAATAAGTAACTATGCTTTACAAAACCCTAAATTGAGGCACCTAGCCTCATATTCCATCCATGGTTTGACGAAAATTGCTGATGTGGTATTTTTCTGCTGTTAAGTGCTTCTTTGGCACACAAGGATAGCCCCAAAAATTTGTAGAGAATTAAAACCCCCTCCCCCCTCTCTCTCCACCACTCCCTCTTTCGCACACCCCTCATCCCCTCCACCACCTCCTCCGTTGCCGCCCAACTCCCATCAACTACTTACGACTCCCTTTTCGCTTTGTCAAACTTCAAATCCTTGCACCCAAAAACTCCTATCTAGACAACGCCACTGAATTTTAGGTGCTTGCGGCTCAAAATCAGAAATGAAAAATACAGAGCTTCAGGCCCCGTTCCAGAACACCTTCTTAAAAAATAAGTACTTATTTCATATTTTCAAACTCAAAAATAATGTAAATGAAAAATAATTTTTTAATTTTTTTTGCACCGTATTAAAGATCTCAATGAGATCTATCAAACAAGATCCATAGTGATAAGAAAATTGTTTGCATAAACATATGATTTTTGAGCTTGAAATTGTCTTCTTAAAAAATAAGTACTTATTTATGGTTGCGGAATGGGGCCTCAGTACCCCGAGTAACCCATAATACAGAGCTCTCCCCCCAACCAACTCTCTCTCTCTCTCTCTCTCTCTCTCTCTCTCAGCAAAGTAAGGTCCCGTTCTAGAAACCTTATTAAAAAATAAGCAGTTTATTTCATATTTTCAAACTCAAAAATAATATAAATGAAAATAAATTTTCAATTTTTTTTTGCATCGTATAAAAGATCTCGATGAGATTTTTCAAACAAGATCCATATTGCATATTTTTAGATTTCAATAAGTTCATAATTTTTTAATTTGAAATCGTCTTCTTAAAAAATAAGAATTTTTTTTGCGTTGCGGAACGGGCCTAAAGATTCTCCCAAAAAGGATTCACAAATCCTAATTCAGTAATTCTCGAGTTAAATCTATACAAACACGGCTCTTGCACATGGAGTATATGTTGGGTTTTGCCCATATGGTGTTAATGCTGTTTGGAAAAAGAAAAAAAAGGGAAAATAGTTAGTTGGCTGGTTATGCATTTATTGGTTTAAGTTAGGCCCCGTTCCAAAACACCTCCTTAAAAAATAAATACTTATTTCACATTTTCAAACTCAAAAATAATATAAATGAAAAATAATTTTTTCATTTTTTTTGCACCGTATTAAAGATCTCAATGAGATCTATCAAACATGATCCATATTGATAAGAAAATAATTTGCCTAAGCATATAATTTTTGAGTTTGAAATTATCTTTTTAAAAATAAATATTTATTTTCCTTTTCGGAACGGAGCCTTATTGTGCTCTTTGGAAGTGATGGCCGGCTGTGCCAAAGAGCAATTGTGGCATTGGGCTTCAGATTCTTCTAGGCAGTTTAAGAGGTTTTTGTGCTAACCTTGAGTCATGCCTATTTATAGGGGCTACTGTGCCGTGTGTGAGTAGTGTGAAAAAAAAAGGCAGAGATCACCAAGAAAAGTCAATTCTTTGTGTGTATGTGTGAGACAAAGTAAAGTAATATACAGTGTGTGAGAGAGAGAATATTGTGTGAGTTTGAGGGAGATAAAAATACCGAAAGCTTGAAAGCTAGAGTATGGTATTTTGTATCTCATTGTACTTATTCAATATTAATGGAAGTTATTCTCTCCGTAGACATATCCGAGTTTGGGAAACCATGTAATCTTGTGTCTCTTTCATGTGTATTTATTTTTCGTTACGTTTTCGTTGTGTGGGTGATCGGATATTTTTACGCAACAGTACATACAGTGCAATAATTGTTTCTTGATCACTACTTTTCGTTCATTCCTATGAATTGCGAATTAATCGTCCATTTCATCACATTTTTCAACTCGAATTTGTCTGTAACATTTTCCAGCAAAATTCTCTCTCTCTCTCTCTCTCTCTCTCTCTCTCTCTCTCTCTCTCTGTGTGTGTTTCTGTTTCTGTTGTTTTCAGTACCATTATCAACTACGGTTCTTGATTTAGGTTCAATGGAGGAACCGAAAGGAATGCTAGAACTGGTAGCAGCACCAAATGTCCCGTTTGCCAATCGCCGTTTGTGCACAACAAACATGTTGCGACTTTGTTTTGCACTCATTTCTATCACCTGGAATGTATGGACGAAATGGTAGCACGCAGGATGTTCAATTGCGCTGTGTGCAGGAACGATTTTAACGAATTATTAATCTTTGACGATATCATCCCCAGCCCAATCCGGATCCGAATTGGGCTGCGGATCCGGCTGGGGATGACATCCGGATTGGGCTGCGGATCCGGTTGGGGATCAGGGGATGATATCGTTAAAGATTCCGGATTGGGTTGCGAATCCAGCTGGGGATGATATCGTCAAAGATTAATAATTCGTTAAAATGGTCCCTGCACATAGCGCAATTGAACATCCTGCGTGCTATCATTCCGTCCATACATTCCAAGTGATAGAAATGAGCGCAAAACAAAGTCGCAACATGTTCGCCGTGCGCAAACTGCGATTGGCAAACGGGACATTTGGTGCCGTCTGCTATCAGTTCCAGCATTCCTTCCGGTTCCTCCATTGAACCTAAATCAAGAACTGTAGTTGAGAACGGTACTGAAAACAAACAGAAACAGAGAGAGAAGTTTGCTGAAAAATGTTACAAACAAATTTGTGTTGAAAAAGAGCTCCCGGAGCCCCCTGGTCCCCTCCACCTCCTCCGCCTGAGCCCAACGTTAGTTAAACCAACTCGCTCATTTCTACTTTCTCCTTCCTGAAATTCTTGCCGTTCTTTAAATCCGTTTTGCCTGTGAATCGTTTTAATTTATTTGAGGGCTATGTTTTGGATATAAAGTAAGGAAAAGACTACACTACACATCCCTTATTTGTGTGTATCATATGCACCCCCAAAATGTTATGAATTATAGAGAAAATGTTACGAATCGTATTCCTAAAAAGTTATGAATCATATAAGGTTACGAGATGCACCAAAATGTTATGAATCATAATGAAAATGTTACGAATCGTACTGCTAAAATGTTATGAATTCTAGAACAAAAGTTACGAAACACATTAAAATGTTATGAATGAATCATAAAATAGGTGTATATGGTACACCCTTCTAAGGGGTGTGTATTGTAGATTTTTCCATAAAGTAACAATGAACGAGGAGTTGATAATCTTTTACAGTATATATACTTTGGTGGAAAAGATGCTATGTTCGGTGAATTGGGGTTATGACCATTCTGAATGCTATTTCAGTTTTTTTTTTTTTTTTTTAATCTTCGGCTTCCAATTGTTGATTTTGGGAAAACAACTATGTTTGTTGATTTAGGGTAGGTAAACTGATATTAGGAATTAGTTTCATATTTCTATTTTGTTCAAAATCCTTTCTTTGTTTCCAAAATTTGTTCTTGGAAAGTAAAGAATAATGAAAGAGAGAAGTTAAATAACACCTTTTTTTTGTTCGGTTGGACTGAGAAAATTGATAGACTTTTCAAAAAATCAGAAATTTTGTTTGGTGACTTTTAGCAAAAGAGGACGAATAATTTCATGTTAGAGATTTTCAAAATAAAGGAATCGTCATTTTGGTTTTACAAAATTTCCTTTGCTTCCTTAGAATGCTTATTTTCCTCTTTGTGAGATTTGTCCCACATTGGTTAATTGAGAGATGTTGGAGTGGTATATATTAGGAAACATTCCTAATATGAATGAACAATGATCTAGTGTGGTGCAACTCTATGGTGCTTCACACCATATCGGCAGAGCCGGTACACACGCGCGCGCTGCCGGGGCATTGCCGGATGGTCATACGGGGCTCCAGTACATCATGCGTAAAGGTTTGGAATTTTTGACTGAAAAATTACTTGCTTATAATAAGAATGATGAATTAATTGATTTGTAGGTTGTGAATAAGACTCTATATAGCGACCCCGCTTTGGCTTCATTACCCCATGTGCCCGGAAATTTTAAAGCAAGTTTTAGATTCCTGAACAAAGTAATTCATTATAATCTTTATCCCCGAGGCTCAGAGAGTAGACCAACAAGGAAAAGTGGTGAAACTATGTTTGCATTCACAGCTAATGATTTGATAGTAGATTGGGCCATGTTCATCTTTACTCAGCTGCGTGATTTTAGGGCCAATACTCTGATTACTGCCAACATGCCTTTCCCTTGTATGATTACTAGCTTGTGTAAAGAGAACGGAGTTAGAGAGGCAGCTTATGAGAAATTGGAAGAACTCACCCCGGGGACCATAGATGATACATTTGATGTGAAGAGCTCATCTCAGATTCAGACTGCTAAGGGTAAACAGGCGAAAAGGGGGGATTACTTGACTACGATGCCATCAAGGAAGGAGAAACAGGGGTCTTAGATCAAGAAATTGTTTTGTCAAGGGGTTTCAATAATCAATAGTCAAAGGAAGGAAAAGATTGAGAGGAGGAAGATAATGAGGGAACAAGAAAGGCAAGGAAAAGAATTAGCTTGGCAAACAATGGTATTGGAGCAGCAATTTGGGGTTAAGTATGATCCGGAACTGGTTGATGAGGGGGAAGTCAGTGATGATTTTGTTGGATATGAGAGCGAGGAGTTGGCTGATTGATGGGATGATTTGATGATTGGATGATGTAGTGATGATTGGATGCAGAGTCGGTGATTTTTGAAATTCCCCTTACTTGGTCGAGGTCTTGGTTGGTTGACATGCCAACTATTCTATCCTTTGATTTTGTTGCATTTTCATTTCGTAGCATAGCTTTGCACTTTGTTAGTAGTAGTTGGTTTATTGGTTTGACCGGTTTGGCTTTGACTTGGTTCATTTCATATGTTGGCGACGGTCACTCGGGTAGTTAACCAAGTTAGAAATAGACCGTCACCCATTTTTGCTAACCTGTTCTTTGTAACCAACGTCATTACAAGCTTAAAAAAGTTCTTAGTTGATCTTTAGCACGCATGGATTCCATTGTGATTGACTGTCTGATAGTTGCATAATTAGTTAATGGCATGTTTTCCTTTCGTTATCCAAATATCATCGGTTAGTTTTCAATTCTATTGAATAAAGTGCTGTAGTTTTTTTGAGGCATAATATTTCTTGTTCACTATTACCTATTTGTCAAGCACTTCTTCGGTGGATATAGTTTAAGTCTGAATTCACAATGTTTTGTGTTCCGTATCCTTCCATTGTTCGAGGACACAAAACTTTTTAGCTTACTCTTAGACTTGCTTGATACTTAGCCTATTTAGTTGGATGCTGAAAATGTGAGTTGTTGAAATGAAATAAAAAGCCGAATGGTTGAACTCTTGCCAGGTTACAAAATGGAGCATGTTCTAAGTTGTGAATTTGGAAAGATTGCATAATAGTTAGTTTTCGAATTTTCTGCATTTTGTTCACTAGGGACTAGCAAACCTTAAGTTGGGGGGGCGTGATAAGCACCTCAGAATGTAATGAAAGGTGCGGTAGTGTCTAGTTTTAATTTAATTTAATTGCTAATTAGTTATTGTTAATGATGTTTGCTTGTAGAGTGTTCTAGTTCTGTTTTGTAGGTGAATCGCCAAATAAAGGAATTTTTAAGGCTAAGGCATGACTCAAGCCAAGGCAAGAGCAACAGCCAAGGCATAGCCAAGGCAGAAGCAAAATAGCTCAGGCAAAGCCAAGGCAGAGCAGAATTGCCAAGGCAAGACCAAGCAAGGAGTAACAACCCATAAATTTTATTATTAATACTAACATTAAAAAAAATATTATTAGTATTACTTAATTCTTTTCCTTTATATAATTATCTATCTTATCCTTTTTAATTTAATTTTTCTTTTCCTTCTTACTTTGCATGCAAGTAATTATATGCATGCACACTCCTCTTGCCTCTCACTCGATCTCCTACTCAATCTCTACTTCCTTCCTCAGTATATCTCGTCCCAAATTCGTCCATTCCAAAGCCCTATAGAATACAACTTCTTTAAATTCAATTTTAATCAAAACTCTTCACATTCTCCTATATATACCCTAGTACGTCAACCCTAGGGCACACCACGAAATTCCTCACGCCCCACCAGTCCAGAAAAGAGAGAAAAACAGGAAGAAACGAACTCCAATCCATAGAGTTCTAGAGAGAGAAAGAAAGAGAGAGAAAAGTGGGTTTCATAGCTACGATCAACCGAAACCCGAATTGATCATTCTAATCTCTTCCTACAACTTCTAGCATCACCAAACGTCGTCCAATTTGATCCCAAGGTTCCCCAATCGAAAAACCTGAAGTTGTCTTCTCCAAATTCCAAGTTTCGAATTAAAATCAATTCGATCCAATTCAAGATATTATAATCCATTCCAACCACTCCTCTAAGTATATTAAGTGTTATTATGCTTAACCCTACGCCCCAAATGAACCCATGCATCGAAAAAAGCTAGAAAAACCAAAAAAATCGTTTCTGCCCCTAACCTTGCGGCCGCAACCTGCGGACCGCAAGAACCAGAGCCAAGGTTGCGGTGGAGGCTCCAAACGCAAGGTTGACTGGTCCAACCTTGCAGTATGTACAATTTTGTTTCGAATGTGTTTTGCGACATCCTGAACATCGTTTTTGACCCCCAAACTATTTTTCCTAGACTCTTCACACCTCAAAGTCCATACATTGTTGATATAATATTTTATTTATTTATTTATCTATTTATTAAATTTTTATTCGTTATCTTTCAAGATTTTACAAACGAAAAATCGTTGCGACCTTCCGAACAACGTTTCTGACACCCAAACTATTTTTCTTAGATTCCCCGCATCTCAAATATGATATCTTGCTAATTTCATATTTATTTTATTAAATTTACTATTTATTATTATTTTTAAAGTGTTTCCAATCAAAATTTCTTTACGACCTTATAAACCTTATTATTAATACCCGAATACTTTTATTTAAACTCCTTACATTCCAGAGATGAAACTTTGTTAACCACAACATATTTTTAATAGTAAATTATTTATTTCCCATTTACTTCACGTTTGGCCACTTTAATTAACGTCTTCATTTAAAATTAATCCCGCGATCCTCCGAACTCAACTTTTGATACTCAAACATGTTGCGTAGGACCTTTAGGACCCTTATCAAGGTCATGATAATTATTCTAATATTTTTACCTAATTGATGTATTTAATTAGTTTTAATCTATCTAATTTCTTAAGAATTAAATTAATGAGAGCTTAGAAATTATTCTATTAAAATTTCTAGAAAAGTTCTATTTCATTATTGACAACATGGCCATATAGGAATAAGGGCAATGGCCCATTTATTAAAAGTTGTGTGGTTGCATTGCTCTTTATTGTTTTAATTATTATTTGGTTTAATTGTATATTGCACCGATATCTGATTCATTGCATTGCTTATTATTTGTTTTAATTACTATTTGATTTGATTGTATACTGCACCGACATTTGATTTGAACGTTAGATTGGACCCTAGAGACATGGGATGGTATACGAATAGATTTCATCCAGACGATACTAAATTGATGGAAAAATGGTAAAGTGTTGAAGTCGTGAGATTGTGGATTTTGATTTGGCCATGGATAAGGGTGACCTGCGGGGCCCAGTGATGATAAGGGTGACCTGCGGAGCCCAATGATGATATTTTGGTGACCCCAACGTATGGTACGCCATGGGAAGTTCCAAAGGGTAATCGTGCCTTGCAAGGCCAGCAAGGGGGATTGTCTCATGACACGGTCATAGTTAGTGGCTTAGGAATTGTAGCGACCCTAATGTATGGTACGCCATGGAAAGTTCCAAAGGGTAATCGTGCCCCCTGTTATGGTTCTAAATGAATTCATACGAGGTACATAACTTAGGTGAATTCATTTAGAACCCCGTGTGCAGGACAAGCAAGGGGGGATTTTCCATGACACGATCATAGTTAGTGGTATGGGAGGAAAGGATCTCGTGGATGAGATCTTAGATCTCACATAGGGTTAATGGTTAGTAATAAATTGGTTCATGTATGAAATCTCTGCTTGGCTCTTCGGTTTAATATTGTCTTGTACCTGCTAACTGTAAAGTAAGAGAGGTAATTGGGTTGGATTATACTACGGGGTGAACTCTTTCACTCAGGTATGGATTGCCTGGCTTCCGTGCCAGATTTTGCAGGAAATCAAGAAGAAACACAGAATCCCGAAGGCGAACAGTTTTATGCGGAGGAGAATCCAGAGGTGGGAGTCGAACCTGAGTACGCTTGGGATCCGTATCAATCTTAGAAGACGGCTCTGTTATTTTAATAAAGACTATTTTCAGTATTTCTACAATGGTTTGTAATAGGCGAATCTTTAGGGAGAATTATCCGGTTTGGATTTTGAATTTAAATTAATAAATTTTTAGAAATCAATATTTAATGCCTCCGATTTTATTCCCGAAAATCGGGGCGTTACACAAGGCCAAGGCAAGATTAGGCGAAGGCAAAGCAAGGAAGAATTGCTAGAGATAACAGCCTCGGCATCGATGGGACATAATCCTTTACATCGATGCCGAGCCCCTTAGCACCCCAAATCCTTACCAGCATCGGCATCGATGGAATTCCATACTTTACATCGATGCCGACCACTTTAGTGGCGCATCTTAACCCCATTGCCATCGATGCCGAGGGCCTTAGGGGCGAATCTTCAGAGCATCTCGCGATATATTCTGCGCGTGGATCCCCGGAGTATAAAACCTTATGACATCAC